>JAQFZL010000237.1:0-19193 GCA_034695685.1 Galumna lanceata
GTAAGTAAATAAGAGCTTATTATTGCCAAAATAAAATCTTTATTTTTTTTCCCAATAATTAAACTGAAAATTTTAAAAGTTTCAAACTTTCATTAATTTTCTAAAATAAGATCTGTAAATTTCATAATATTTTTCATTTTAATATTTTTTAAACTTTATTAACATATTTGTGTTAGAAATAAAACTCACATTATTGATTTACTTATAAAATCGTTATCCAATATTTGAATTGAGAACTGAAAAAGATCATTTTTGTATATATTTGTCGATAAATAATTTATTGTCGTTAATTTTATATTATATTAATGATATATTTTTGATTAAATTTATTTGTTTCATATATATTATCGGAAAAAGTAATCATTTAGTCTGTTAATTAATTATTTCATTTCTTTGAAGTGTTGAGATCGAAATTTATGGGATTGAAATAGATCAAGATAATCAAGTATTCAAATCCACAACAATTTTACTTAAAAACATTCACACTTTCACAAAAAATATGAAAAAATTTCGAAAAGTAAACATTGTAAGAAAAATTCAATAAATGAGAAATGAATTATTATATCTCTACAAACATTATTTCAAATCTATTCCTCTCTAGCAAATCACACAGAATAACAAAACAATTTATAAAAGAGTATAAGTTTAAGTTTGTCATAATTTTTTGAAAGCTTTCATATCATTTATGTGCTGGATTTATAACTTACATCAATGATTAACTTCACAATTGATCTCTGAACATATGTATTTAAACTCAGTTATTTTCAAATAATTAATGGAAAAGGTTTATTGTTATTTTCTTTAGAAAGTTATTTGTGTTTTTTGAATTTATTTTGAACTTTCTTATATTTTAGTGAGAATGATTTTGAAACGACTGTAAGTTAATTATTTTTATTCTTATATTATTTCGAATAAAAAAACTTTGGATTGTCAGCTTACAATACGACTTTTTTACAAAAAACTTCACTTTTTCAAATAATAATCACAAAATAATTTAATGAAATCGTTTAAATTGAGTTCTCCAATCATTCAAATGCTTCGAAAGACTTTCTCTGAAGAATATGGACAAATTTATTATATGTCACTAATAACATCTTGAAAAAACTCATGAAAATTTTGAGTTTGAAAAAAAACTTTTCAATCAATTCAATGAAGTATTTGAATCAAAACAAGTTTTTGAAACATCCGTTCAACCTGAAACATCAAGAAAAACGTTGCGATAGGCATTTTTATCGAGTTTCAAAACATTTTTGAAAATATCCTTACACTTGATAATTCTACTGTAAATTCTGACCTGTAATTCGAAACATGCTTCTTATACACTGATTTTCTGCCATGCTAAGTTTAAGTGTAATTTTAAATCAATTGATTCAACTATCATTTGTGTTAACAATCGAATTGAATGAAGTTTTAATTAATTTTTTCTCATAATTTACAGAATCATCACAAAAATGCCTATTTAGATAATCGGTTGATTTCTTTAAAACCTCTGTTTTCATTCACACCACACAAAAGATTGCATCCACATTACAATAAGTCAAAATTTTTATTTTTAAAATTTAAATAAAATGTAACTTAAATTTAAACTTAAATTAAATTATAACATGAGAGTTATGAAAATACTCAATTCAAAATATTTAGAATTTGAATCTTTAATAGTTATTTATATGAATATTATTTCTTGATTTCTTGATTTTATTTCTCAGTCAAAATAATGTGAAAATATATTTGTTTCTACATACAATTCAAACTTTGTTTTAATTTTTCATACTAAAGATTTAACAATATATTTTCTTTTTGTTTATTAAAATAAATATATCTATTTAAAACATTTTTTTTCATTGAAATAACTACTTGAATTAATGTATGAAATATATATTGAATTAGTTTACAAATATTGAAAAGTTCTAATGAGTAAAGTGTATTTCTAGGGGAAGATAATTTATACTTGATTTCATGGTTAATAACAGGAGAAAATTCACACATTCCCATATTTTCAATCAAACATTATCATAATTATTAGGTGGCTTTACATATACTTGGTCAGTATTACCAAGTATTAGGAAAGTTCGCTCAAATCGAGTAGAATACTTGAAAATCAAGTAGGGTTGACAACAATTGTCTGAATAAATTGCTTTTAAAAAAAAGTTTATAGAAAGCTTGAAGATCGAGATTATAAATTTAATCTTGTTGATGAAATAGATTTTTATTTCAGGTTTGAAGTATCGATAAATTGAAGTTTAATGCTATTTTGAAACTCGAAAATTCATGATATCATGAACTTAATGACAAGATTACCTTATCGATCAATATAAATCAAAATTTAAGTAGGGTTGACAACACTCAATGTACTTTATAATAATTTCATTTACTTTTATTAATTTAGTATAGTTATTTTAATAAAATATAATTCCGCAATACTAATGCTAACAATTGTTTTGTTCGAAAATGTTTGCCAAACATAAAGAAAACGCTTCAATTTATGGTTAAAACATGAAATCTTGACAATAAGTGTATCGTCGATCAAATATTTCAAAAATTCATTGAAAAATGAATAATAAGTGATAATCTTTATAAACTTTAGTCACAAAAAGATAAAATTATTATACACAAAGATTTTACAAATGAATATTTTTTAACGCTCAATAAGATATTTTTGATATTTCTCATATATAAGATATGAATGGAGCAAGAAAAGGAAAATTAGATAAAATTTCTCCATTTTTTCAAAAGGATATTCCAATTTTATTGTTATATCAAAAATACTAATTTTTTAATATCAAATTCCAAATTGAAACTTCTAGTTATGAAATAATCCCAAAACTCTGATTTTTTTTTTAAAATTTGCAAATTTGCAAGTTCAAACTAAAATTAAATAAATAAATATTACTGTTTTTAATGGCCGCGCAATTCTCAAATGTTTGATGAGCGCAAAGATGATCACAGAATGAGATTTTCAATAATAAGTAAGGATGAAAATTTCAGTGAAATTTTCAAAATGGGTGAAACGTTCCCTGAAATATTGAAATTTTGAGTGATATATTCAGAAAAAAGTGAAATATTCAATAATTTTTTCGAATTATTTAAACATTGATTATACAAGAAATTATTAAATATCAGAATCCATCTCTACATCAATAATTGTCTCAGTTTCAGACTCAGAACCAGAAGAATAAATATATTAATCAACATTTGTTAGATTTTTTGACTTATAAAAAGCCTGAACTGCGACTAATTTTTCAATTCTTGTATTTGCCAATTGATTCCTTACCTTCGTATGTATTCTGGCATGTTTAGAGAACATTCTCTCAACAGAGGCACTGGGAGGCGGTATTGAAAGAAGTCTAATAGCCAGACGGGCTAATTCTTGATGGCATTTATAAGTGCATTCGATTTCGCGCCACCATTTAATGACATCAGTTATCTCATTACGCCACAAGCGTTTTGAGTCAAAATAACCTAAAATTTAATGAATTGCTAGTTGAAACTGAACCCAATACACTTCAATAAATACCTGAGCGCGTTTTGAAGTCTGTATAAGACTCAATTAATTGTTGTTTCTGCTGTTCATTTAAATCGGATAAATCGAAGAACCGATCAAAGAACTGTTCTGCTTTATGACGTTCTTCGTCGGTTAAATGAATTCCATTCCAATTAGGATTCATTATATTAGCTAATAGATGAATCGGTTTAATGAAATTCTTCTTTCGGTTTTCGATGATTTCTTCGAGCTAAAAATGCAAATAATATAAAACCATGTTATTTATTGCCAAATTCGAGGGTATTGCACATCATTTTTACTCATTTCAATTCAGAGATTTAATCATTGAACTCGTTAGAATTGATTGTTATCAGAATATTCGCGAAGAATTCCGAAACCTTAGAAATATTGGTGGAATCCTTTTCTGAGTTCTTGATGCCTTCAACTATTGGTTTGAATAATTCAACCAGAGAAGTAATTTTTGACCAAAAGACTTTCCCAATCTCTAGGATTGTTGAACGATTTGTTTGGTTCAAAATTAATGAAGAATCGGATGCCATTTGATTCAAAACTTCTCTCCCTGAAGAACTGTTTCGAGCATTGAATAGGTTGAGTAAAACCTGTGAATGTCGAATCCGAAGGTATTGCACATTGTATTATTCAAAAGAATATAAAAACCTTGTCTCCACAGGTAATTGTAATTTTCTTATCGACGTTTTTGATTCTTTAGCCAATTCAGCAGAAATTTCGTTAAATTTTGCCAACTTTTTGGTTGAATTCTTTACTTCAACAACAATGCTCTTAGCATCTTTTATGAAGTTTTAATGATTTCTTCATTTGCGATGTTTTTTAGAAAAAAGATTAAGCCAATGTGCAAAACAGCCAATTGAGCTGATATTTGGAAATTACTCTTCGATTTTCTCTCGAAGGCTTTCCATATTGCGGGCGTTATCTGTCACTGTTGCGCTGAAATTTCTATGATCTGAAATAAATGAAAATATAATTTAATCCTAATACGATGTGCAATACCATTGGTTTCGGCAATTTGACTACTCACCATATTCTTCAATCACTGGTCTCACGTATGTGACCATATTTTCTCCAGTATGTGAAGTCACACCTGTTGGAATTGATTGAAGGAATATGGGCTGTGGTGTGCAGATAATAATATCAACTATAGATTCGCTTCGAGTGTTAGTCCAGGCATCCAAAACAATTGTCAGACCATAACTGGATTTTATTTTTTTTTCATTGTCTCTCATAATCTAAATTTAAATTGGCAAGGTATTAGGTTTAGTTTTCAATTAGATTTATATCTTACATTTCCATATTCTTTATCCAAAAGAGTATTTGAGACCTTGAATCGAGACGGTATTTGAAAACTCGGTCTCATTAGAACCAGAAATTCGCGGAACTCAGGATTATTCACGCAATTGAGTGCCCATCCTTGAGAATAGATAGCAGTGGCCAAACATTGCTCTAACAATTATTGAGTTTTCTCCGATTTTTGGAAGAGATCTTTGTTTAATTTCTGTGATGAGCCGGCAGAGGATGTGGACATTGACGAGGATGGCCTTTGCTCTGCTGAGTCCTCTGCTGGAATGTTGCCGAATCCAATAGTATTGCACATCGTATTAAATTTCAATAAATTATTAAATGTTTACATAGCTTCGGGTTGATGACCTCTAACCATTGCTTCAATCCTTGCCGGTAATTTTTGACATTTGTTTACGAAATGATTCTTCGTCTGCGAAATATTCAAACTTAACAGTTCCCCACAAAAATTACACTTATTTTTATCACCAATTCCGGTGACATATTTCCGAAAAACACTTTTATTCCCAGGCATTGTCTTAATATTTGTTTACTTCCAAAAACAAATTAAATTAATATTTCAAATTTAAAATATTTCTCATAGATGGTGCTCTATGTCGAAAATTTCACTTCAAGTGAAATCTTCAAATTCTAGTGAAACGTTACTGAAAATTTCACTCAATATTTCACTGAAATCTTGTGAAACGTTTCACACTTACATCCCTAATAAAGAATGAAAACTTTTCATAAGTTTTTAAATAAATGAATGAATGGTTTAATTGAGAAAAAGTATTTTTAAACTTTTGTTCTAATAAGAGATGGCATTCATTTAAAACCTTATGTATAGCTCACAAACTTTGTAACCATATTTAGAGGAAAACCTGAAACCCCTCATAAACTTATGCGTTTAGAACTCATTAAAACTATAGAGTTCTCTAAAAGGAAAACTTGGCCTCTCTTTATAACAGACTTTACTTTAAGTCAATGTTTTAACAGTAAATCATTATAATGATCAGTGATGTCTTAAAACCAATTTAAGAACAATATCTAAATCAATGGTCAGAGGAGTGGATCTCAACTACTGAAATGTCAAACAAAACCGAAATACAAACATGACTTCAATCTTTAAATACTCTAAATCTCAATGAAAACTCTCTGCTAACAAACATTTGTGAAAATTAGGAACAATTATCTGTTTTGAAGCCAATAATCACTTCAATCAAATCATACAATAATTAGCTACCAATCAATCGATGAATTGATGTTCAAATTTAAGATCAAATACTTTAAGTTTGTACTGCTTTTGGTCGGATCTGTGATAGTCTTCTCATTGTATTATTTCGATAACCGAAAGGAACGGATATTCTTTAACGAGAATTACCTTCGCTTTGGAGGCACTCTCTCTGATGATGGCGTCTGTCATCTCCCGCTTCACATCAATCCTTTTGATGAGAGTCTCTCTAAATATATAACAGATTTGGCTAAAAGTATTGACTGCAGATATAGACATGACTTGAAAAACAACTTAACTTTCATCGACAGCTCAGGAATTTTAAGACAAACAACAGATAGCTATGAATGTAATTATAAGTTCTTCACTCGACTCAAAGACAGCGATAATCTTCTCGACTACAGTTCTTCAGAAAAGTTGGACTCAAGAAATGGTGTTCCGATGGCTAACAATAGTTTTGTTGTCGTGGAGTGCTATGACTCGTCGATGCGAGTGGTCTATGAAAACCTTCACTTCTGGTTTCCTTTGACTAAAAATCCAAAATCAGAGGACAGATCTATAAAGCCTTCAGTTTTGGTATTAGTCATTGAATCACTTTCTCGGATCAATTACTTAAGATTCATGACTCAAACCCGAAGTTCACTCGAAAGTTATGGTCGTATTGTTTATATGAAGGGTTTAACTAAAATAGCGGACAATTCGTTCCCAAATATGGTCCCTTTCCTCACCGGAAGGCGTCTCTGGAATAACGAGTTGTCCGGTAATGAAGACTTCGGTCCATACGATGAATGGCCATTCATTTGGAAGGATTTTTCAAAAGCCGGTTATAAGACATCATTGATTGAAGACATCCCCACTTTTACTCTTTTTAATTATGAGTCCAAAGGATTCGTTAACACTCCTACCGATTGGTATCCGCGCCCTTTTTGGATACATCTTTTCAGTGGTGTCTCTAAACTTCTAATGGGGTTAATGCCATTTGATCTGGACACATGTTACCTTGATCGTTTCCCTAAGATTGATATATTTCTTAATCAAATCGAGCACTTCATTCATGAATCGGATTCGCATTTATTTCCTTACTTTGCATTCGCTTTTTATATAGAAGTGACACACAATGACTTCAATAGGGCTCAACTCATTGATTCTCACGTCTCACGCTTTTTGGACCGAATGAAACATAAACTCAATAATACAGTTCTTATTCTTATGGTAAGTCTTTTTTTCAAATGAATACTGTTTTAGTTTTACTCAGTTTTTATTTGACTGAAAGGGAGACCACGGGAATCGATTTGGACCGATATTACAAACTGTGATAGGAAGAATAGAGGAAAGAATGCCTTTATTTGCGCTCAGAATTCCTGACGCATTAAACCAAAGATATCCTAAACTATTACCAACTTTGGAGTCAAATTCTGAAAAATTGATTACTTGGTTGGACTTACATAACATCCTCACAGATATAACACAACGTATTTTTCTTTAACTTTGGTTTCGACTATTTTTCTAAACCTTTTTTGTTTTTAGAGAATTATACAGAAATAAAGTCATCTAAAGAGATGGTGAGGTCGTACTCTCCTTGGAGACAATCAGTACCAGCTTTGAGGTCTTGTGCTGATGCTCTCATACCCGACAATTATTGCGTTTGCGATAAATTGAAAAAATTGAATGTTTCGGAATCTATGGTCAAAACGGCGTCTTTGGCTCTCATCGATGCCATCAATAATTTATTGCCCCAAAGCAAGTGTCAAAAGCTGTTCCTCAAATCCTCCCTTTCAGCTGAAGTCAGTTCATTTTTTTAAGAGATCACTTGAATAATGATTATTGTGTTAACAGTTAATACTTCCGAGCAGTTCAACCGCCAAACCCAAGGGTTTTGAAAGCCGTATTGAAATTACAATATCTGCCAAACCATCCGATGCTATATTTAGGGCTCAACTCTTCAGAACGGCTCACACAGAGAAATGGTCTGTTAGGGGAGAAATTAATAGAATTAATAAATATGGAAATCAATCCAAATGTGTGGCCGAAAGACGTCTTAAACCATATTGTTTTTGTTTTGACTCTTAGGATTTCCCACTGAATGTCTTTCAAAAAATTTTAACCAAAGTTTCACAAATTATATACAATTGAATTCTTAAAACTTTACTCATTTTTTGAGTTCAAGTCAATAACTAACGAAATCATTAGATGTATGTTCGCGTGATTACGGCATTTAAACAGTCTTTTTAACGACTGTTAGCTTAAAATATATTTAAATATTGAATTGAATCGAATTTCTAAGTCTTTTGTCGTTTTTAAAAGAATTTAAAGTTTGATTACAAATAAAATGTCTGTATTTTCATATTTTTTGAATAATTTTACAAAAGAAAAAGTCAAGAATTTCTTCAGTCCTGAAAGTTTGGGTAATATCGGGGCTCAGATTTTAATTATCTTCTCGTTTTGGGGCACTCTTTGGGGTCTCTTTGAAAACGAAGCTTTGCCTCCAAATGGATATGTCTTCAATACGTTAATGATTGTAGTGATGGCCCACTTGTCTGGAAAAGTGATGGAATTATTCAATTTGCCGGCACTGATAGCAATGTTAATCATTGGCTGTCTATTAAATAATATCAATTATTTATTTGGTTTTCAAGATTTAAATATCAACGACACACTGATTCTAGTGCTCCGACACATGTCAATGGTGGTCGTCTTATTAAGAGCTGGTCTTGAATTGGATTATTCAAAATTAAGAAATATATCTTCAGTAATGGTTCGCTTGGCATTCATTCCGTGGATCGTAGAGTTATTTACTATAGTTCTGACCACTTATTTCTTATTGGACTTTCCCCTTCCCTGGGGTTTCCTCACTGGCTTTATGTTGGCTGCTGTCTCTCATGCAGTGATAATACCTCCAATTATTAATCTCAAGAAGAATGGCTTCGGAATAGATAAAGGAATCCCTACTCTATTAATTATGTCGGCATCTATTGATGATATTCTGGTTTTGTTGGGATTCGGAATTTGTCTTAAATTTATTTTTCATAACACTATTTACGGCTTTGTATATGTTCTGATCCGACTGTCGATGGAACCAATCTTAGGCATATTGACTGGTATTTTCATTGGTCTCATATTATGGTTTAACCCTCCAAACAACAGTTCGGTAACACTAAAGACAATCTTTTTGGTATTGGGAGGATTCGCAGCACAATTTGTGTTTAAGAACTCTGAGATGAGAGCCGCCGGTCCGGAGGCCTGTTTTGTTGTGGCGGTCATTACTTCATATAAATGGCGAACCTTTTCTTCTTTTAATCGAATTCGAAACGATTTAAAAGATCTTTGGGTTATATTTCAGGCGGTTTTGTTTGGTCTCATCGGTATTGAAATAAGTATTGAAAATATGTTAAGCGATAAAAATATTATTTTCGGATTCTTTTGTCTGTTTTCTGGGATTATAATGAGATTTTTGACTACAATTTTGGTGATTTACGGACAAGACTTCACTATCAAAGAGAAGATATTCATTGGTTTTGCATGGCTTCCAAAGTCAACACTTCAAGTGGCCGTCTCTTCCATTATCATAGAAACCGCTGGAAATAGTGATGACCAGATTATCTTAAAACGTGGACAATTGGTGGTCAATATGGCATTTGAAGCAGTTTTAATAACGGCTCCAATCGGTGCCATCGCTATCAACACTTTGGGACAAAGAATTCTTAAGAGATCTAGTCTTAGAGAAACTAATAAGAAAGAGAGTACTATCAGTAGTAAAAGTTTGATTTAGTTTAGTTTAATCCCAAATACATTTCATTTCTAAGTTTTAACTCAATTTTTATTACTTTTAATTAGTTTTGTTTTTTAATTCTATTTTTTGTGTTTCAGTTAATAATAAAATAAACTTCACTTAAAATTTGATTTTTGTAACATTTTTTAAAATAAATAAATATTTCAGTTAATTAAAATAAAATACTAATTCTTCAAAACATAATGACTTTTGAAATAATTTTTATTAATTATGATTTAATATATGTTAAGACAAGTCATAAGTGGCGAACACTCACTCAAAGTTGATTCAATAAAACATTATTTTTATTAAGAAATTTAGTGAAGAATTAGTTTATATTAGAAATTATGTTAAATTGAAAGTACAGTGAAATTGAAGAGTGATTTGATTGATCTCAAGAGTGACACTAAAACTAAGCTTTGACTCATAATTCTGTTCTCTTATATATTCCCGCAGTTCATTGAAATGATTGATTCCTAGAACAGTGACCACAAACACCAAAACATACCACACTTTATGCAAAGCCATTATATTCTGATAAAGCGGTGAATATTCTGTTGATTATAACCAAGACTTCCAGTTCTTTAGCTCTTATTCTTATGAATCAAATTATATAATTTTCGATAATTATCTCAAGAAAACGATATTAACCACTGAGTGATGACTTTTAAAGAGTAATGCAATCAATTAAATTTAACCGAAATTCAAGTCTTTTGTCCAATGATTTAACGGTTAATGATTTGAATTCAGTTTAATTGTTGTTTACAATATAGTTATGATTTATAACTTATAAATGCTTCGTAAATAATAATTAAAATATTATTGAAATCAAATTATAAAAAAACGGTTAAAAATCAATTTATTCAAACATTAATTATATTTTTGGATAAAAAACTAAATTAATGCAAAAAAGTTCTTATAAGTTATAACTGAAAAAGTGTTGAATAAATGGAACTTATAAATGAACTTTGGATTTGTATGACTGGTCCTCAGCTTTATAGGATCTATGGAGATAATAACTCACCCAACAGAGTCTACAAACAAGGATTGATTGAGTTCATCGCTAATAAAGAAATTCAAATGATTTATTGCTTCCTATCGGGTCTTAAAATTGTCTTATTTTTGACTCTAATTTTGCTGCCGTTTGTCATAAAAGACGATAAAATTTATTTAATTTATAATAAGTTAACGAATAAGGAGTTAATATTGGATATGATTATAGGCATTGCATTCTTAGTATTTGCACATATATTGCATTTGTTTGGAAGAGGTGTCTCTCGACTCAGGAATATAGACTACTTGACTTTCATTAGGATTCTTAAGAGCGCCCAAAGAAACCGTTTGTCACGACTCTTACTCAACAGATATGACTCTGATTTCACTGAATGGCCGATAGATTACAGTTGGAATGAGTCACAAGTATTTAACACAAAGAAAATGCCAAAATTATTAACACCGGAAACACAGCATATACTGCCATCCAAATGGATATCATTTATTTATGAAATAATTGGTTATCCTTTGGTTCATATTATTATTAGACATTTAATATATCCAGGATCATCTTTGATGTTTCAACACATTGTTCAACAGAAAATTACAAACGGAAGACAGACATTAGTAAAAAGGAGAGGAGGTTTGCGCTACAAATTGATGGCACCCGACGGTAATCATATCGACTGCATGTATGTCAAGGGAAGTGATCGCATAAAAGCCAAAACTCTAGTCATCTGTAGTGAAGGAAACACTGGTTTCTATGAGTTCGGAGTAATGACAATACCTTTAAGTGTTGGTTATTCTGTTATTAGTTGGAATTACCCTGGATATCAGTGGAGTACAGGACTACCATTTCCTCAAAATGTTATCAACGCAATGGATGTCATCATTCATTTTTCAGTAGAAATTCTGAAATTCCCCATCAAATCAATAATAGTGTTCGGGTGGTCTATCGGTGGCTTTCCCACGACGTGGGCGGCTATGAATTATCCAAATGTAAAGGCAGTCATATTAGATGCAACGTTTGATCACATTTTACCGATCGTCTACGGAAAGCTCAATATGAGTCTCAGGTCTGGTTCTAAACTGATTAAACCGTTGACCCGATATCTGATTCAAAGATATTTCAATTTAAACATTTCTGAACAACTGAACCACTTTTATGGTCCAATTCTAATCATTAGAAGACTCGACGATGAGATCATTAGTACCAACCCTTTGTTTCCCATACAATCTAATCGAGGAAATCAATTATTGATTAAACTCTTCTATAGTAGATTTCCTCAATTAATGGCTGACAAAACCACTAGAATTGCATTAAAAAGTTGGTTATATTCTGAGCCTCTGAAGAAGAAGCAGATTGAAAGGCACTACCGTTTGAAAGAAGAGAAACATTTGACTGAATTGATAGAGAATTTGAACTCATATTTAGACTCAAGAAGAGGCCAACAATTCAAACCATATCCCCTACAAATTGGAGATAACCCTAACATGACTTATATGAGAAAAATAGAATTAATTTTATTTTTGGCTAAAAAACATATTAAAGATTACGATAGCAATCATTGCACACCACTACCCGTCCGTCTCTTTGAAGAGCCATTTGATTTGTTTAACGCATTTGAGACTTAATTAATAAATTGAATTTAAGTTATTTTTCTGATTGATTTTTCTTTAAGTCTTAAATTATTAAAATAAAAAGCAATAAATAAACTAAAATTATAGAAATCATTAATAGATTTCTTATTTCATTTTTTTTGAAACTCATTTTAATACAATTAAAAAATATAAATATAAATGTATTTATAGGTTAGGAATTTATAAGTCATTTAATACTTTAATAAAATTGTCTATAAAATAGTGTTTTGTTTTGTGGTCATCAAATGCATCGAAGAATAAGACAACGAAAAGTGCGATTCCTTTGAAAATGACTGAAGATATGTAATAATTATTGATAGCATTTTATTTTATAAGTGTTTTATTAACCAAAAGTTCGTTGTCTGTCGTCACCCAATAAATCAATAAATGTTACCACAAATACAGTGAATCCAATGAAAAGTATGAAAGGCAACCAATTAATACCACTTTCTATAGAATTCCTTCCGTTTTGAAATTTATTTATACTCTTTTTTAAACCAAACTTTGAATGAGTGGACAACTCTTTCTTCTGTTCGATGTTTTTAAACATTTTGACGACAATCGGTTCACTGTTTTTATTAATAATTTCGATACTTTTATCCATTCTTTTAATATCATTTGAAGAAATGTCTGACTTTTTGGAAAAGTCTTCATTAGAATTCTTAGCGATCATTGAATTAAACAAAAGTGTAAAACATATTAAAGTCAACAAAATTCTAAACATTTATATTAAAAATATTTATAAATTCATTAATTAGTAAAACATTTAAAACAAAAATCATTTAAAATTCAAATAAATATTTTGTTCGCGATTTTATTAAATTAAAATTCAGACAACAATTTAAACATTGAATTGTATTCTCGCGACTCAACACTAATTAATTTGTACTCAAAATTCAAGTTCAATCCGATATCAGAATAGTTGACATCTCTTTTGAAAAGGTTTTGAATCAATCCATTGATTAAAATGTCGAGGAATACACCGAA
This sequence comes from Galumna lanceata, assembly GCA_034695685.1. Classification (NCBI taxonomy): domain Eukaryota; kingdom Metazoa; phylum Arthropoda; class Arachnida; order Sarcoptiformes; family Galumnidae; genus Galumna; species Galumna lanceata. The sequence goes on from JAQFZL010000237.1 coordinate 13,417, forward strand.
TCAGTACAACAGTACTGTTGAGACAACTGATGACAAGCAAATTAAGTTCTGCGAGGATTGTTGGAAAGATCCGCTGAAACCCAATGGAATATCCATAGTATGGAACCAAATGGTTCACCATGTTTGGATATTATCTACTCGAGAAAGAATTGGCGTCAAATCCGCAGAGAAAAAGTGTTCGGGTGTGGAAAAGTGTGTCCACTTTCACACTAAATATAAAAGCAAAAAGCGTTGTAATGTTGGACAGAGTATGTCATGCGTTCACTTCCATCCAAAAGGCAAACGAAAGGCGTTTCGCAGACGAAGAAGAAGTGGTTTTTAAGAAGTGCTTTAGACACAAGTCTTCAATCATTCGCTGATTTACAACACTTTAGGATTGAATTTTAATGTCTTTTGAATAAAAAATTTTTCAATATTTTATTGCAATAATTTTTTAACAAATATTTAGATAACATAATATAATCCCAATTAATTTGTTACCAATTATTCTGAAATATTAGTATAATAAGTATAAAATTTACCATGTTACTTTTTTGGCATGATTTGGTTAAATCTTGTTTCCATATCTCTAATTTGTACATGTTAATTTTTAAAATAAACATATAGAAATATCTTAAAATGTTCATATTTAGATGATTCGATATATGAATTTTCATTCAACATGGTCTATTATATAAATTTATATTCTGAAAATTTTTGACAATTTGAAATAAGGTAATATTCCTGGTTAACTTTTTATCAAAGTCTTCATTACAATTCTTAGCAATCATTGAATTAAACAAAAGTTTAAAACATATTAAAGTCAACAAAATTCTAAACATTAAAAATATTTTTTTTATTCATTAATTAATCGAAAATTTAAGACAAAAATCATTTTAAAATTCAAATAAATATTTTGTTCGCGATTTTAATTCAGAGTCTGAATTTCAGACAACAATTTAAACATTGAATAGTATTCTCGCGACTCAACACTAATTAATTTGTACTCAGAATTCAAATTCAATCCGATATCAGAACAATTGACATCTCTTTTGAAAAGGTTTTGAATCAATCCATTGACACAAATGTCGAGGAATACACCGAATCAGTACAACACCACTGATGACAATCAGATTGAGTTCTGCGATGAGTGCTATGATTCTCAGCTGAGATCCGGTGGAAGTGTGTTATCGACTCGAAAAAGAAGTGGTGGCACATCAGGAGAGAAAAAGTGTTCGGGTGGAGGAAAGTGTGTCCACTTTCACACTAAATATAAGGGCCAAAAGCGTTGTAATATTGGACAGAGTATGTCATGCGTTCACTTCCATCCAAAGGGCAAACGAAAGGCGTCGCGCAGACGAAGAAGAAGTGGTTTTTAAGAAGTGCTTTAGACTCAAGTCTTCAATCATTCGCTGATTTACAACACTTTAGGATTGAATTTTAATGTCTTTTGAATAAAAATTTTTTCAATATTTTATTGCAATAATTTTTTAACAAATATTTGTTTTTAATTCAAATATAAATTCATATAAAGTTTAATAAAATAAATATTTAAAACTGTTTTTTAATTTGAGATAAAAGTTAAACAGAATTTCAATTACTATCGGATTTGTCGTTAGTTTTGTTATTCATTGTCTCAATTGTCATAATTTGTATGATTTCGTTATCGACAGAAACTGCTGACAATTCATTGTTATGTTTGAAGTCAGAACATGAGAATACTGTCAGACATTTGCCTCCAAAATGAAGTCAAAATCCGTTACTATTATAGACATTATTTGATCGGATAATATGAGTAAAACCATTGATTTTAAGAAACTTATTGACTGCACTCTCGTCAAACCAAAAAGCATTTTCTCCTCTACTCTTATTGGGAGCAAAACCCGTATCCAATTTGTTGACTTCAGTGTCAGAATATAGCGGTTCGTTCGTCAGAATCTATCAAAAGTAAAATATAACAAAAAGTTAATAAAAAACAAAATAAATTGTATTAAAAATATTTATAATTTTTATGCCATTAATTACTTGAGTTAAGACTTGAGAGTATTTTTCTGACTCCATTTCATCGATTTCTTCTATTTTGTTAATAACATCTCTTTGAGGAATCCCTCCATTGGCACAGAATATGGATTCATCAATAATGGCAGAAATGGGCATCTTTTCGAAGACTGTATTAAGTATTTCCCATATTTTTTGTCCGAAATCTTCTCCATATTTATTGAGACATTCTTTAAGTAATTCATGTTTTTGTTGAAACGCGTCAATTTCATGACTACCTCTCAAAAGGAAGACTTTTTTGGGTCGAATCAGTTTCAAACAAAATAAATATATTAAAGATTCAATCGATCCGTTATTTCCAGAGTCTATATAATTGCCTAAAAATAAATAATTGGCTGAAATTATTGGGAAACTTTGCCAAAGAGTGGTCTCCATTAAAAGTAAGTCTTGAAGTTTGGCCCGAATGTCACCAATGATTATAATCCGAGAATTCAATTTCAAGACCCGATTTTCATTAATAAACATATTGTTAATGTCTTCGCATAAATTTGTCAAATATTTGTAAAACAATTCTTTTTCATCGCTGAGAAAACCTCTGTTTTTTGGGTTCTTTCGGTTGAATTTCTCTCGGATTAAATCAAGGAATACCTGAGCTATAGATCGATAATTAAACATATATTCTATTGAAAATCGCTGTCCAGTCATCTCATCGGCGGTTATGATATCGGCTGAAGAGATAAAAGTTATTTAATTAAAAGTTCTGTTAATTAGTTTACTCTCAAAGTATTTTCAAATATTAATATCAAATGACTATTGATTTGAAATGAAAACTTTGATAAAACAAATCAAATGTAATAAACTTACGCTCAAATATTCTTCGGGGTTCGCAATACCTTCCGTTTGTATCCAATTTGACGGTATGTAAACTATAGTCCATTCTTTGAGGTCTACAACTCATACAAATTCCTTTGCTTTTACTCTTTTTTCTTACAAATAGAGAATCGCTGCTAATATTTCGTGATTTTTCATTAATATCTTTTGATTTCTTTTCAGTGAAAAGTGATTTTAAAGTTCTGCACAATTTTTCAGTTCCTTTCAATTGACCCGAAATTATGGCTTTTGTAAAGTCTTGTTCACTAATTTTCTTATTTTCGCCGCAAATCAGTGAAACCATATCTTTAGCTTTTTGTTTGAGTATTGACTCGTTTTGCGTTAAAGACAAATCTTTGAGCATTACTTTTATCTTCTCTTCAGTCAAGTTTTGTTGGCCATCGAAGTCATAGTAGCGATAAATGAAACCAATTCTGAAGTGGTTGTGAATCGCATTTTCTTGCATTGAAGTCAACCCTAAAAGGAATTCTTGAAATGTGAGAAACTCTTCGTGTGTTTGACTGAAGGCATTAAACATAGGAAAGAGATGCGTATCATTTCTGTCGAAACCATAATTAGTTTTCATATATTCTTTGAAAGAGGTTATAGTCATATAAAATGATGGAAAGCAATGCTCTACGAAATTGACATAAAATTTCTCCAAAAGTTTTTTATCGATTTTAAGAGATTTTAAGAGTTCTTCTTCTGAATCGTTGACAAAATTAAAGGCTTTTCCTAAACTGAACTCTTGAAACAATAGTCGGATATCTTTGTCAATAAGTTGACCCATTTGTTTGACTTCCGGTCCCCAAACCTTTTCAATGTTACCAATGAGTACATCATTCTTTGGTAACCACTGAATACGTTTACTGTTTTGACAGCACTTGAAATCATTGCTTGGATTTAATTCAACGATTTGTATCATTTGTGTTATGAACTTATCGTTTGGTAATTGAATTCTTGTGAGACGAGCGCTAATGTTTAACTTAACCGATGCTTTTGTCTCAAGGATTGCATCTAATTCTTTGTGACCTCTACTCAGGACAATACGGATTCCCTCTTCTGAAGAAAGTTTTAAACTTTTTGAAGGAGAGATCACAACAAAAGGCATCCAAACGGCTCTTTCGGTTCTACTCAGAGCACACTTATTATGAACCGAACAATAAATAAGATATGCTATCGAGTCATACAGAGTCTCTCCCGAAGGAATTCGACCCCCTTTTCAAGAATAACTCATTTAATTTAAAATTCATTTTATATATATATTTGAATCAATGAATGAATACCTTCAGGTGTTAGTCTTGAAGTAAGACTTGATTCTACTATAGAAGAGCTGTCCATTCCTTGACTCGTAAATGATGTCTGAGAACTAGTTTTTTCACTTTCGTTGATATTATTTTCCATTTGGTCTGACTTTAAGTTTTAAAATAAATTCAATGAAACTATTATTTGTTTTTTAAGATATAAATTATGGCTTAATATTAGACAAAAGTTTTAAATAAACCGTTAAATGAAATTCAAATCAAAGAAATGTTAGAATTTATATAAAACTTATAATACTGTAAATGAGTGAATAGTTTTGTCTTTTGTTAAATAATCGCGAGTATTAAAACATATAGATTTTAACTGATTTTGATTTGTATGTAATGCTCTTGGTCTAATTTCAAACAGTTTAACTTGAAGTACCATGTATAAATTGGCAATTTTGGTTTTTATTTGTTTTAATACTTTTAAGTTTGATTAGAATCTAAAAATGTTTTTAACTCAAATGGCAAAAAGGATGGGGGTATTCCCCAATACGCAACTAAAACCAACATAAGGCTGGGGTGGGGTTAGAATGAGGGCTGAAGTAACCCCGAGCCAACATTATTGAAATAATTGAAATAAAGTATAATATATTTAAGTTATTCAATGAATTGATGGCTAATTTAATTTTTATACTTTCACTCAATTATTCATAAGTTAAGGAAAGGTATTATTTGCCACTTGTTTTGTTATATATTTGTTTTCTTTACTATAAATCAGTTATTTATTAAAATTGAATTTTTTTATTAATAAAATCTAATTGTTTTGATAGAAATAGACTATAAATTAAGTTTTTTTAGTTATTTAATTTGTTCTCATTTTTGGTCTCTTCTGTTAGGATTTGGAAAGACTTTAATTGTGAAGTTCTGTAGTTTCCATCGATTGTATTCTCGAACTAATTTTATTGTAAACTCAAACCAAATAATTGTGATATTAATGAGTCTAAAGCCCAGAATCGCCACAAAAATAATTAACAAAATAGTTATTTGATCGACAATACACTGAAGAAGAAGTGCTAACAAAAACTGATGCAAAATATTCACTGTTTTCACACATATCTCCAAAAAATTCTCGAAATCTTCGGTATTGTCTGAAATCCATTCTCTCCACGATTTGAAGCTTTTGGTTATAATGTAATTAAAGCCACAGATATCGCAATACTTATGATCAGACAATTGGAGATAATCTGTAATACAATTTGAGTGAACTCTTGAGAAGTGAGTCTTACAGTCACACACTTTTATCAAATTATCGCTTTTCAAACAAATTCTACACTTTTTGTCTGACATTATTTCTTTCAAACACTTACGAACCGAATGGAAATTTGACCCAAAATTAATTGTTATGAGAGGGTTATCCCAAACAATAAACCAATAAAAATCGCGGAATTTATGATTCAAATTTAATTTAAGGTACAGTTAAAGTCATTTAAAAGAAACAAAACTAAAAAAATAATTTATTAAAATGTATTTAAAATCAACTTAAGATTTGAACCAACTTTTGAGGGCTTATATCTCCAAACCCTTACAAAATTAGAGTTATTAATAATAAGTTATGAAACTTGGTGATCTCATTTCAGATTAAGATATTTTAAATCCAACTGGTTAATGGAATATTTAAAAATG
>JAQFZL010000238.1:0-19183 GCA_034695685.1 Galumna lanceata
AACTTTTAGTTTAAAACTAATATTAAAACTATAAAACAATTGGCGAACAAAATATCAATTTTTATGGATTTAATGTCTATTAAAAAATGAAAATTACTGTTAACTCAAATCAATTGAAACCCATTTTTGTTAACTTTCAGATCAATTGTCATATTATTAACGAAACGAAGAATTGTGTCAAAACTTGTGCCGCATTTAAACGGCGAGAGTTAACAAGTCTTCAAATTTTGTCACTAAATTTCAATTTTCAATTGATTTTCAAAGAATTTACTAAACATTTGATTTAAATTAAAATTTGAATAAAAAGACAATAAATTAAATAATGAGTTAATATTCAGTTAATGTTTAGATAAAACATTTAAAATAATCTGATCTGAGACTTACCGGTAGTGGAGGATTGCATAAGCAAAGGGTAGGCATGAAGTGCCCGACTATAGGCACTGATAAGGCCTCTGACCATAACTAAACGATTGAGTAAATGAACACAACTTTTAATTTGAGAAAATTTAAAGAAAAACTATATTTTCTTAAATAAAAATTTGAATTTCTTTTTATGAAAATCTCATTTGAATCGAATCTCAATATGACTTTTCGATGTCGATATCGATTACTAAATAAATCGATTGCAGATCAAATCCATACAATCGATAATCGATTTATTGGTTTTCAAACTTTTTGGAAATGATTTAAACTTTTGGCGAAATAACTTATCAATCATTTTATCAATAATTTTAGTAAACAATTAATGTTTTGTGATTTGAGAGAAACTCATTTCGGTTTTCTTTGATTTGCAAAATGTGTCGGAATTTGTTGAGGAATAACATTCATGTGCGGCGCCGGTGGTATATGAGCTGGCATTGGAGGCACCAGTCCTGTCGGCAGGTGAGGAGGCACTGGAGGTGTAGGTAAAACGCCACCAGACATGTGGGCTGAAGGATGTATGGGTGGGGGCGGCACAGACGGAGGCAAAGGAGGCATTGGGTGAACACCTGTTTGTGTCGGACCTGAAGTCAATCAAAATTATTAGAATTTATAATGAGTTCAATTAGAACTGACCCGAATAACCACCGAATTTAGGATAATTAGAATTAGAATAATTCTGGTAATAATTCTGGAAATTCTGGTCCCAATTAGGAGGTGTTGGGGGAACGGGTGGAGGGGGTGGTGGCGGAACTCCCATAGTCGATGCCGGTGTAACATATCTGTAGGATTGACCCGGATTTTGGCCATAAATGGGTCCGCCTTCGAGTTTGACTGTATTGGCTGCCATTGAAGAAGACGTCGGATGAGAGGGTGGATGTGGTGGTGGCGGAGGTTCTTGTTTAACGTGAGTATTGGGCGCAGTAGGGGTTGGAGGCAAAGGAGTGGTTGGGGTACTCTTGATTGTCGTTAAGTTCAAAGCATTTTGGGGGACAGGAGTCGGACTATTAGGAGGAGAGTCCTGAGGAGTTTCTGGAAGAGGTGTTGAATAGAGATCCAAAACTTGATGACATATATCTTCTAACATATCGATATTAATATCTTCGACAAACATATCCCACCAGTGCTTATGAGATGGAGTTCTCCCCTCCCAGTCCTCGACCTCAAACTTAGACAATTTTCCGGCCAAAAACATTAAAGCGATGGCAATGACTTCGGGCTCCCACTGAAGACTTATTGTTGTACTCAAACTAAACGTTTGCTTTAGTTTTAATGTTAAACAGTTGTGTAACTGACCTGTCATTGATGAAAGTCCAGGCCATTTGAACCATTTTGTTAAGCATTGTTTTGTCTCCTATAAGGCTTTTGGCGTATTTAAGAAGATATTCGTAGGGGTGATCCACCTGTAGGTCAAACCGTATGGTTTGTAAAACAATCCGTTCTAAAGTCAGCACTTCTTCTTTTGGGTCGTCACCGAAAGTCGCGAATTGATGGTCAGTCAGAAGAGTTCGAGCATTTTTAATGATATCTTTGCACTTTTTGGGGGTCTCCTCAACCTTTCCGGCGAGGAATAGACAACAGGAGGCCGTAACAAATCGGGGAAATGACTTAAACGAGTGATACATATGAAATCGGTGGAAATATACCACTCCAGTGGCCATTGTGTCGTATCTCAATTTCATAGCGGTTCCCACTCTTAGTATGAATCGCGAGCCCTCCCGTCGATACCTCTGTTCGGTTTCAAAATTGATTCCGTCCGCCAAAGAAGGCGTTCGACGCAATTCATTCTTATCGTAAAACCAGTTCGACATCACTTCTGGAACTGCTTTCGGACTAATTTTTAATTAATTATAAAATTAATAATTCCTTAAATTCAATTAATTTAAGATTAAAAAATGACACAAAAGTGACAAAAAAGCATTAATTCATTGAAAAATTCAATAAAAAAATTTAAATCTATTCCATTGTTTATGAAAAGTAAAGTTACCTTTCAATCAAAATCATGGAAAGTTGTCAATCGTTTAATTAAATGTTTGTTAATAAATGTTAGTTAAATAAAGTATTAAAACAATTATAAATCAATGAAATAATAAATGACTTAAAACTAAACATTGACTCAAAGTATGCATCAATTTTACAATAAAGCGATAGACTATAGATGTCTCTAAAGAGCGATCAAAGAGTCGACCACTCATTTAAAACACTTCAACCAATTTATATCAGAAAAGAAAACTTTATTTAAACACAATTTAATTGAAGCAATAGTTTATTAATCCGTGATTTCATAGAAAAATTGAATTCCAGTTCAGTTATAATCATTTTAAGATCATTTTATGAAAAAATGTAAATTTCATGAAAAATAAATATAAGAATTTTTCGCAAAAAACTTAAACAAAAATCATTGATGAAAAACAAGGTTTGGATGGAATTGGTTTCCATTAATTAGAAAAAGAATTTTTGTTTAAAAATTAGTGACAAAATATGATTAAATCTAATTAACGGCACATAATATAATTGATTAAATGGTCGAAATATTGAACTAATCATAAGCTATAATTGTACTCAAAATCTCACTCAACATTTAAACCTTTAATTGATTTTGTGGTGAATTTAAAGACTCGTTTATTAGATCCCAATTGAAAGGCGCTCTTATTTATAATTATAATAAAAGCTAATTATTAATAATTATTCAGTGCTTTTCAGTTCTATTTAGTGCTAACAATTGAATTCACACTCGAAGTTAAGCATATTAACGACAGCCTCATCGACAGACTCGGCGTCTCTATAGGCCAGAATCAAAGTATCATCTTTTATGGTTAGTTTGAGAAATGTCTGAAGATTTTGACGAAAACAATTGAGTTCATTGAGTCCGTTATGGCGAAGGGGATCTTCTCCTAAATACTTGAGCATTCGAGACAAAACCACTTCAGCGCTCGACTCCTGACTCATTTCATATAATATTTCATCGTTTTTGGTCAAACGACGAACTAATGAACGAAACGACTCTTTCAATGCTTCAAATTGTGTCGTTTCGTCTCTTTCGCGGTAGAGATCAGTCTTTAGTTTACGAATGACTTCTTCGTCAAAACCGGTTAAAACAACCTTCAAATCCTTTTGAATTCCAAATTCTTCCTTCAAATTATTGATGACTTCTGCCGGAACTTCTGACGATTCAGATGTATTTGAAAGACTCGTTAAATCGAAATCCATTCGACTAATAGGTCTAAATATTTCTTCTCCATTCGAGTGGATCTCTGAAAACAAATTAAAAGTCAAACAAAAATAGTTTAAATCATAAAAACCTTCGGTATTGTTGCCGATGATCGCCAAATACCGTTTAAGACACTGTGTTTCATGTTTTACTTTTCTTTCGTATACATCACTTACTAAACCACAGACACTACAGGTTAGGGTCCTCTCTATCACTTCCTAATTGTATTGAAAATTAAATTAATATAATTTAAAATATATGAACTAACCTCGACTCGACCGGAATGATCAGCCGAATAGACTTTATTGCAGGCGTGTTCGTGCCATAACAACTGCTGCTTTATTTTAAATTCAATGTTACAGTTCCTACACTTATAAGTGGGCGCTTTCGGTAAAGTTTTATTATTATTACAACTCTTAGAGCAATACTCTCTGTGCTCTAAATATGATTCTTTGGCCGAATAGGTTTTACTACAATTACTACATTGATATCTAAAAGGACAGGTCTTTTTCATGTGTTCCGCTAAATCTGCGCGCGAAAGATATTCAGATTTGCAATACGGGCAGTGAAGGACAGAACCGTCGTTATCCTCGTCGTCGCTTTCATTTTCTTGTTCTCTGCACTGATTCGATCGTTTCATTACTTCGACTAAATTTTTCTTTTTCAATATTTGGACGTTTTGTAAGTGAAGAATCAAATGCTGTTGAATGCGTTGGTAGTGATGGACTCGAGCGCCACATATCTCACAAGTGATAGCCTCTACCATTTCATTTATAGTAAGCTCTTCTGTTATATGACTTAAACGATGGCGAATAAAAGCTAAGACGTCATCGAACTCTTCGGGACAAACCGAACATTTGGTGGTTTCAGGAGCACTAATCACTACTTCTTCGGACATGTTTTCATTATTATCAATTGGAGGGGTGGAGTCATGGCTAACCTGTGAAGAACTAACATTTGCGAAATTTAGTGTTTTGCGTGCGCGCGGAACAGTTGGATTCAAACAGAAGTTCTCTTTGGCTGCGGAATCATAAGAATTGGTTTCCAAAGTAAACGATTTCTTTGCTTTGTTTGAAACCACTTCTGGAGTCAAAGCAGATACTGTTTTCAAGGCATTACAATACTTCTTCTTATGTTCCATAAAATGAGAATAACTATTGTAAGGACCTCTTCCGCACTGATCACACCTTAAATTGCTATCATTTTTGGCGCTTTCGTTAAAACGATTGGCGACAGATATATGTCTTTGAGTGTGTTTTTGTGTTCTGAGGGGTACAGAAAACCTCTTATTTTGATTGTTTTTGTTTTTGTTTAGGTTTAGGTTTCGTTTAATGCATTGATATTTCTGGTGAATCGACACCTGATTAGCACTGGAAAAACCAGGTTTGTGGCACAGACCACAAGAAAGTGAATCATCCTTTTGTTCAGTTATTCCAATTTTCGACTCATTTTCTTCTTCTGAAATAATACCGACATAAGGAGAAGTCAAATCACAGTCCTGTCGGTGAACGTTATAAAAATACTTCGAATCAAATACTTGACTACAAGTCTGACAACGAAAAGCATCGCCTTCTTCTGTACTAACATTTACTTGCGGTAAACTATGATATATAGTCAAATGACAGCCCAAAGAGACACGATTTTTGAGCTCTAGAATAGGACATAGTTTGCAATAAAATCTATTTTCTCCCGTTGTTCGGTTCCGACGGATTTTTTGTCGTCGAAAAGTTTTTTCTTTCACTGACACTCGAGGCCTAACAATTTGAAACTTTTGAAAGCCGTGTTTTGGGGGAAAACACGTCGAACCGCGTAAATGATTGGTCAGCGCAACCGTTGGGTTTTTACCGACAAATATTTTACGACATTTATTACATCGCGCAGAACTCTTCTCTTGAGAATTAGATGTACTCTCAAATGATCCACTTCTGCGGCGGTCAGATCGAGAAATACCTACCGATGAATCGGTAATATATTTCGTATGACTTGACTGAGAAATCCTTTCAAATCTTTCATCATTTAAACAATGTTTCGAAGGCATTAAATGCAAGGAATTCCTCTTTTTGAGTTCTATCGGCAAATTAGTGTAATACCAGTCCCGACACGACGGGCGTCGACTCAAGTGATTACATAATCCATTAGAGCTATCAAATGATTTTCCACATAACTTACACATGAAGTCATAGTCATGTATGGCTTCTATTTGTTCTCTTCTGAAGTGTTTTATTGAACTAATTTTAGTTTTAAATACGAGGTTTTTATCTGAATTTGAAGCCGATCTAAACGCCGGTCTATCGCTTGTTTTGTCACAAGAGGTGCGATGTATTTCATAGGAACGAAGGGATAGATAAGTTTTATTACATGACTCACATGTCCAGCACTGTTGAGAACCATTAGTATCCGAATCAGAAACGTTTCGCTTTTCTTTCCAAGAATTATGTTCTGCGATATGAGCTTCAGATTCAGATTTATTTTCAAAATTCATTTTGCATTCCGAGCACTGATATAACAGTTTAATTTGATGGACATTCTTCATGTGTTGGATGTGTTGATCGGTATCTTTAAAGTTTCTGTGGCAGAGATGACATGAATTGACGCTATATTTTTCTGATGAGTTCTGTTTGAATGTATTTTTAGAGTTATTGTCCTCTAATTTTCTTTTTATTCCTTTACAGGCAGTGAATACATGTTTGTTAAGGGATTGGAGCCAATGGGTAGAGAAACCGCACTTTTCGTTTGGACAAACCAATAGATCAGTTAGTCTTCCCCCGAGACTCTCCCGCTCTTTGTTTTGAACAGAAACTCCTAAACCTATTTCTGGCGAATAATTTGCCGGTTCTTTAAACAAATGTTCCTTTTCTGAGATGGGATGTGCGTTACGGCAATTGGGGTTTGATTTCTTATGTTTGTCTAACCAACCAGGGTAACAAAACCCTTTCCCACAACTGGAACATTTGTATTGAGTTTTAGATTTAAGAGTCTCTTCGATGTCCTCTTCATCTAAACTTTCATATTCTTCGTATTCTTCGTCATCGACCTCTTCCTTAATATAAGTATCGGTTGGGAATAAGAGCTGTTCTCTCGAATCATTGGCCTCTCTATTGAAGTAAAGCGTTTTTATCTCTGAATTGTCTAAAAATCAATAAAAATCTCAAATATTAATATTTAGAAATGATTTAAAAGACGGAAACAAACCCTCATTAGAGAAGAGCTCTTTATTTGAGACATTATTTGTCTTAATTGAAGAAAATAATTGATTTAATTGTTTTGATGGCGAAAAGAAATTGCTGTCAGAAGTCTGTTTTGTGGTAACACTCCCTGAAGGAGAGGTCACTATTTCGATGGGAGTCCCGGATCTTGTGGTTGAGGTCACGAGCGGGACGTGAATTATTTGGTTCTTTGAACCACTTGTTATTATGACATTTGTTTGGCTCATGTCTTGTCTTTTATTCCAATCACTAAAATCGCAATTAATCACAAAAAAATTAGAGGGAAAGGCAAAGACATGGCGCAGATGTCAGCGCTCTCTTCAACTATAATACAATGAGTTTAAGTATTGGCTATAATAACATTCGCTTCATTTTTCTATAAAATTACTATTAAGACATGCGCTCAAACACTCACTTAAACAGTTTATTAGACTCTATAAACATTTCCTCAATTTTCTGTTGGTTTGAGTTTAGATTATTTGATCACTTCTTATGATTATCACTGATTTCTGAACAATAAATAGCAATAAAACTCGGACTCAAAACACAGTAAATAATTTTTTATAAAATCAAAAATATTTGTCAAACAAATGGAAAATTCATTTATTGAACACAAAAACCTATTCATTGTCTAATAATATATTTCTATTGAAATTACATACTTTTTAAGATCACAATATATGAACCATCAGTTATACGACAACAGAGTTGTCTAATTTCAAAATATTAAGGAAATCTCAAATTCATTTTGGAATCAATAAACCAATAGTTGGGACTGAATTCAGTTTCAGTTGATTTCAAAAGATTAAGAGCTGAACAACATTTCAAACAATTGAGTCGATTATCTTATTTAATAGAATAACACAAAATAGGCTTTAATTAAGCGTTTATAACACTTTTACCCAAATTTGATGTTTTTGATGACTTTTCAAATAAAATGATAGAATAATACAAAATCGGATTCAAATAAATTTAATAGAAAAAAAGGAGAGAATCATTCATTAATGAAAGAAAACATTGAAAAAGAGCTCAGATTATCTTCAATTTTAATTTTCATGAAAATTGGATTATATATGAAATCAAATATCAATTTGTTGTTCAAAATAATAACATTTAATTTGATTAATCAAAGCTAATATAGCGTTCGTTTTACTGATCGAAAAATGAAATCTAATTAGTTTTGAGTAACAGTTATTTCTTCTTCTGAGCCTTTTCTGCGGCTTTGGTCACTTTACCGCCAGACGCCTCCTTAGGTTTGACTGCTTTAATGACACCGACAGCCACTGTTTGTCTCATATCGCGGACAGCGAATCGACCCAAAGGAGGGAAATCAGTAAAAGTCTCGACACACATCGGCTTTGATGGCACCAATTCAATGATAGCCGCGTCTCCAGACTTAATAGCCTTCGGGTTATCTGTAGTCAAGATATTAGAATCTAATCTAAAAATATAAACAGTTTATAACACAAACCTTCAATCTTTTTACCGCTACGTCTGTCACACTTTTCCTTAATTTCCCGGAACTTACAGGCGATGTGAGCGGTATGACAGTCAAGAACTGGAGTATAACCGTTGCTGATCTGTCCCGGATGGTTCAACACAATAACCTGTGCGGTAAATTCTTCAGTGGCTTTGGGCGGGTTGTCTTTCGAGTCTCCGGCCACATATCCTCTGCGCAACTCTTTTACGGAAACGTTCTTAACATTGAAGCCAACGTTATCTCCGGGAACAGCCTCTGTGAGGGCCTCGTGATGCATCTCCACTGACTTCACTTCAGTCGTCAACATAACCGGTGCGAAAGTAACAACACATCCCGGCTTAAGAACTCCGGTTTCTACTCTACCGACGGGAACAGTTCCGATACCTAAAAACAAAACATTAGAATAGATGTCTATAACTAATAATTCACACAAACATTACCTCCAATTTTGTAGACGTCCTGAAGGGGAAGACGAAGAGGTTTGTCGAGTGGTCGTGAGGGCGGTTCCATAGCGTCGAGGGCTGCTAACAGTGTTTTACCTTCGAATTTAGAGCCCTTCCTCTCGAGCTGCCATCCCTTAAACCAGGGCATATTTGTTGATGGCTCTAACATATTGTCTCCATTCCATCCCGAGATTGGGACAAATGGAACCGTCGCCGGATTGTAACCAATTTTCTTAACATAAGCCGACACTTCTTTTTGGATTTCTTCGAAACGGCTCTGACTGAAAGGGGGTTCCGTTGTGTCCATTTTGTTTACGCCAACAATCAATTGTTTTACACCCAAAGTATAAGCGAGGAGTGCGTGTTCTCTGGTCTGTCCATTCTTAGAGATACCGGCCTCGAACTCACCGGTACCGGCGGCCACAATCAACACCGCGACGTCTGCCTGAGATGTTCCGGTAATCATGTTCTTGATGAAATCTCTGTGACCCGGGGCGTCGATGACAGTCACGTAATAGCGAGGGGTCTCGAACTTCCATAAAGTGATGTCAATAGTAATACCGCGCTCTCTCTCGGCCTTCAGTTTATCCAAAACCCAGGCGTACTTAAAGGATCCCTTTCCCATCTGCACATCACAATAGATTAGTAAACAAACAGTAATCTAATAAACAAAGACATACCTCTTGGGCTTCTTTTTCGAACTTTTCGATCGTTCTTTTGTCAATTCCTCCACATTTGTAGATAAGATGTCCGGTTGTGGTAGACTTTCCAGAGTCCACGTGTCCGATGACCACAATATTTATATGAGTTTTCTCTTTTCCCATTTTGGCCTTAATTAGTCTCAAAGTCACTGCTTTTTGCAAAACAACTGTAAAATAAGTCAATAATTTGTAAAATATTTAAACTCAACTCAAAGTCAACTCTAAGTGAAACTACAAATGAGTCGTTAAAATGTTTGTCATTTCAATTAAATATTAATAATAAAGAGTTAAATACCATTCAAAGTAAAACCAAAATTAAATTTTAACAAAATTTATTAATTTAATACAAAATTAAGTCAAAAGAGATGTCTAATAACCGGTGCATACAATGCCTTCAAAAACGGAAATGAATGTCAAAAATGGCGGACAACTCATAGTTAGGGTAAAGGCATTACAACGCGTTTACAATAAAGCAATGCTTTCGTGGCTTTAAATCACACAAAATGTGAATCCAATGCTTTCATTGCAGTAATGCTTATCTCAACCCTTAAATCGTTTTAATTTTGTTCTAACCTTTCAATGATTAATAGATTTTATTTAAATTAATTTATTAAACATTAATTAAATTCTAAACTAATTAAAGAAATTAAAAATTAATTAAAAAGCGATACAATCGTATGAAAAACATTTCATAAAAAATGTGACTCAAAAGTAACGCCGGCTTTGAGTTAATTACAATTAAAAACGAGTGACAATCAATTCAGTGAATTAAATATCGATATGTAATCAATTAAATCAATATTTAAATCAATAAAAAGATTAAAAACATTAAAATATTTTAAAATAATTTATAAGAAAAAAGTAAAAGACTTACAAATATGTGAACACAAGAGTCTCGCAGTATTGAAGAGGTCTTCACTATATTGTGCCGATCCTTAAATATTAGACAAATGTTGGGCTCTGACGTCATCATAACCGGACTCTAAGTAGTCATTGATTGGCCTAAAGTCAGAGGCATTTCTTTTTTCTCAGCACTGAATGACTGCATTCAAAATTGATTCACGTTTTGTGAAGACATCCAACAAATTATGGCTTTTATTCTTTACTTAAACTCTCTCTCAAAACATTCAAATCAATGTTTTTGTTGTTTACATTTTTTGGTCGAAATTAATGTTTAGTAATAATAAAAGCGTTTAAACTAAAGTAATGGCGACTGTATTACAAAATTTGTTTACTATTAAAGCTTTTAAAACTCCATTAATTAGCATTTCGTCGGCCTTTTGTCAGTCCTTCCGGTTTAAAGGTCACACATTTCCACAATTCGTGAATCTTCCGCCACATTATCCAATCGATGGCACCGGTTCTACATATGAGACAAAAATTGAAAGAAATCGCAAAATAAAAGATCCAAATCTTCCAAACTTTGAAAAACAAGAACCTCTTCGTTGGTCCGATTGGCGAATGCTTAGAGACTGTCGGCGGAGATATATCTTCGCCAGATATCACCCAAAACGGGAATTACTTTATATGATTCGAAAGTCAAGACTATTGCCGTCTAATATTCGGGTAATTATTTAAAGTTATTTAAAGTTTATTTTCTTTTTATTAATATTTGTGTTTAGGAATCGGCGACTGAAGAGACACTAAAACTTCCGCGCGATTCATATATTGGTCATCTCAACAATAGGTGTATAATCAGTTCCCGTTCGCGCGGAAACCTCAAGAAATATAAGATTAGTAGACATCAATTCAGAGCATTAGCCGACTATAATATGCTGTCAGGAGTGGCCAAAGCCTGCTGGTAGTGGTCTGGTAGTGATCCCGTTGTCCTCCTAATAGTCATACTTCTATTTATAACAAAATTATTAATAGTTTTGTTGAGTATATATTTAATTGTTTTTCATTAATAATTGAATTAATAATTAAAATAAATATTTAAAATTCAATAATTTCGTGATTTTTGCCGAAACTATGATTAAACTCGTGTTTTGTAACCAAAGAATATTTGTTTGGAACCCAAGCGGTAAACCATTTGCTTTATTTTCAATTATTTTCTATCAATAATTTGATACTTTTCTTCAGATGTAACTCATTTAAGAATAAACTATCGAATCGTCGGTTCTTTTATCGGAACTAATGGCCAAACTCCTCATCAAAACGAAGATTTAGGTCTTCCTCTTCTATTAATGCCAGAAGAGGCTAAACTTTTAGTCGAAGAGAAAGTGGCGGTTATTGTTGACTATAAACTTAATGTCGACCAAAATGTTAAAGAATTTTACGATAAATTGAAGAATAATTTCTTTGAAGAATATTCTAAACATTTCAAAGAAGAGAGAAAACAGACTATTCTTGCGATGTCTGAGAAAATAATTGCCGGAAAAATAGATAAATTCAAAGAACAGAACAAAAATATGGACGAAAATCAAATGAAAGCTGAGATAATCAAAGAAGAGTTGTCTAAAATTCCAGAAATTAATCCCGAAAGTTGTGTCACAAATATCCATACGAAATGTCCGTTCGATAAAAGGGGAGAAACTATTATTGACTTAAATTATCCGAAAAGTAATAGAGAAGTGTTTAGATATCGAGTATTCAAAGACTTGTGGCATAAAAATTATTATATAACTGAAGGAATCAAATTTGGTTCAGATTTTCTCGTTTATGAAACCGATCCGATTGGAGTTCACTCAAAGTTTATGGTTATTTGCAGAGACAGTGACAGACAAATGACTGATTTAGAGATTCAAACTTATGGAAGACTCGGTAAAAGCGTACGAAAAACTGTTTTAATTGCAATAAATGGATGTATAATAGAATATAAAACTATTGAATGGAAAAACAGTTGAATAAACATTTGTTCAAAATATGAACAAAAATAATACATTTCTTTTGACTATATTTACATTTGATTACATTATTCTGAAATAAAGTTATCTGAGAATTGAGTTAAACAAATAAATAAGTTTATGAAACAAATCTTAAGTATTGTATTGTATTTTAAGATAAATCAGTGAATGTAATGTTAAGTCGTTATCACTGATTCCTTAGTTATGATTATCTCATTCCTCTTAAATTAATATCTTTTCGACGAATACTTTGGGTTTGACTGATATTTGAGCGAATGTTCTTCGGTTTACGGGTTCGGTAAACGTTTCTGATATCAGATAAAGCGTTTCTTCTTTGATTAGTGGCCACAGGTGTTGGTGTTGGCACAGGAATTGGCACAGGTGTTGGCACAGGTGTTGGCACAGGTGCATGTTTTGGTGTTCTCTTCTTTATTGGCCAATTCTCCTGTTTATCAACAAATTATCATAACTTTTATTAATAATTAAATAATTAACGATTAATACTAAGAATATAAATAATATATTAATAATAAAACAGTTTTAGTATTCATTAAAAAGAGTGACTCCTCAGACATAAACTAAAAGTATATGAAATTTGTTGAATACCTGTCCAACACTTTTCCTAATTTTTCTGATTTTCTTCAAATATCTGTCGCGACGTTCTTTAGCTCTAATTGTTTGTGAGAACACTTCCATCCAAGTCTTGGACACCAATGATATGATACACAACTCACGAGTATTTAAGTATTGGAATATTTGTTCGATAATATGAAAACAATTTTTTTGTTTCAATTCGTTGATAATATCTGTGAACTGATCCACGTTTTCGATGTCATACATGACTTGTGATGATTTGGTCAGTGATTTATTAAATTATTATAAATTATTAATTATTACTTATATTATAATAAAACTTTTATTTAAAATTTAAATACTTTTAAAAGACTTTTAAATGACATAAAAGACATGTAATTTAAGTAGAGTTCAAAAGCGAAGTGAATCGCATTTCAAGTTTTATTTGCCGTTTGAGTGCCGACTCTTAGCCGACGGATTAGTCGTAACCAAAGAGTGGCTCAAATTAGATAAAAATTGCAACGATTTGTCAAAAAATGTTTCATTAAGTGTTGTTTTATTTTTTGATTACTTTTGATTACAAATGAAAACTAATCAAAGAGTTATTCCGACACTAAAATTAACGACAATTTAATCGTTAAGATTGAATAAGTATTTGAATTTCAAATTTTTGTACAAATGGTTACAATTGGTTGCACTCTATTGACACCTCTTAAACAACTGACCAATAGTTGACTCAAATAATGCTTCAAAACATTTTGGTCTTAATTTATGCGATGACTAACCCTTTATGTTGTCTTAAAAAGAACTATAAGTTAATTCATTTTACGACTTATTGAAAGTGAATCACATTTTGAAGGCATTTAAACGATTGTAAACAAAAAGTTTTAAATTTAATTTAAAATAAAAATTGAGATATGGATCCAAACGCCAATAAAGAGCAACAGATCCAACCAAAGATGCCAATGGTTTACATCTGTGCCGGTAAACCAACTGTTCTTTCCTTAATTTCAATAAATGAGTGTCTTTTAAATGAAAGTTTGAAACGACTCTCAATTATTTAATTTTGAAATTTTTATATAAGTTTTATATTTAATTATATTTATTAAAATATTGAATTGTGTTAAGAGTGTCATCACGACAATGAAATCAAACCTAAAGATCCCATACGTTGTCGAGAGTGTGGCTACAGAATTATGTATAAGAAAAGGACCAAAAGATGTAAATATTTTAATTTTAATTCAAATATATTTAATTTGGTTTAAAAATTTCAGTGATTGTATTCGACGCGCGTTAAGACTTAATCAAGAGTTAGTCCTACCGTTCCTTTAGTTTATTGTGATTTCAGAGAATATGGTTTTAATGTCATTAACCGTCGGCTCGTATTCAGACAACATATCTTCGACGTGCTGTCAATAAATACATTTTTTCAATTAAATTATGTCTCAAAATATAAATGAATAAATAAATTACTTTTTTAACATTAATTTTAGACATGTCTTCTCTTAAACTCAATAAAGCGGCCAAATGTTCCACTTTTATGTCTGGATATCTTTTAACTAAACCCTAAAAACAATAAAATTTATTAAATTTGTTTTTTTTTGTGGGAAAAGTAATTCTTACCGACACTTCCAAGAATAACATACTTAAGTCTTTGAGTTTCAAGAATTCAGCCAAAAGTGGCAGACAATCGAAAGGCGACTCATTCTGTAAATATATTACAAAATTAAAGTCTAGTCTTTAATTTTGTAATTAAGACTTACGACAATATTTGAAGTTAATTTAGTGGGCATTTTAGCGACGGCTGACTTAAGGATCTCTCCCTCTCTTATAAACTTTTTAGCGAAAATTTCTCTTTGGCTCTGATTTCTTAATTGAATTTTTCTAAACAAATGATTTTATAAATAAAATTTCTTAAAGAAGTGATTGTTTTACTTATTAAGAATTGCATTAATATATCCCTTCGCTAATCTGTTTTGTAATAAAATCTTGAGTCGATCCGAATTTTGTTCCTTCAAATACTCATAATCTCTAAAATAGTCTTCTAATGTGAGACAAATATTTTCAATTACACTAATCTTTGAGTCAAACCAATCTTGAGAACCGACTTTTGCGATCTCTCGGTCGACATCCAGAAAAATCTCATAAAGTAAGTGACCGATGCTTTCAATTTGAAATTTTCATTAATTTATTTAAATTTCCAAATAATACAAACCTCTCTTCTTTGAGCCTTTCGAAAGAACTGACGACATTCTCAAACACTTTGTCTGCTTCGGAGTCAGTATGTGTTTTATCACTTTTGTATTCTTGTCTGAATTTCATCGCAATTTCAATAAAACTCAAACAGTTGTTTGTGATCGCAATCTTTAATTCATAAAACATTAGGAAATTAAAAAACTTTTTTAATAAATGCAAACCATATTAGGAGTGAAGAGATTATTGCGATTTTCAAAGTGTGACTTTGAATATCTGTTGACGGCATCCTTATATTGTTTTGAAAAGGCAAATAAATGGTCCATACTTATGACCAAAACCCTATTGACAAGATTTCTGTTGACAGTTCGCGCCACTTGAAGCTAATTATATTAATAAATATTTAATGAGTATTAATAACAAGAAAAGTTAAGTGACTCACGTGTTGGTCAATCATTTGGAAGACAATGACAGGAGTTGTAGTTTGATAGTGACGCGATTCATCACATTCTGGAGGACTGTTTCCACTCCAATCTTTCACTTCACGAGAAATAGTATTGTTTAGCCATTCTTTATAGTTCTTCTCAACTGTTGCTAAATATTTATTAGTCAAATCGTCGACAACTGGTTTGGGAAGTAATGTCGGCAATCCTTCTGACTTTATATCAAATTTGAGGTCTCTGTGACCCATTAGTTCCGGACCTTCATATGATTGAACCCAATTAAGAAGAGTCACGTATTCATTGCCTTCCAACTGAGTGGCCAACTCTTGTAAATGAGAACTCAAACATCGATGATATAAATGAAGCATTTCCTGAACGATGTTATAATGCGGTGGAAAGCAATGAATGCACGCATTTTTCACAACTTTTAAATCCTCTAAAAAGAGAATTCGTGTGACCTCTAAATGTAAGACTAACCACATCTTATTTTGATGCCTATCGTGAAACTGATTGCCAGCAATTCTTTCAGAAATAGCCTCTTCTAATATCTCAAAAACTCTTTTACGCCATTGTTTTGGTCGTCCGGTGGGCATAAAACCCGGATCATCACATCGTTTTGTGGCATCACATCGTTTAATAGCCATTGAATCGGCCTTTTCTTCTCTTTCTATAATTCTAAGGGCTGTTACTATAATAGAGGGTTCCTTACGAACTGAATTCAATGTAAGTCTAATAATAAGCCACAATTGTTTCCCTAATTCTTCGGATAGCTTTTCAACTTCAGAGTAGTAATGTTTGAGCATATTTTTGTCGGCAGTACTCGTGGCGGGCAATCGATATAATTCAAAGAGAAGATCATCTCTAGAATTCTCCAAATCAGTCAAATACTGATGAGCTATAAGTAGTTTTCCCTCAGATATAGCGTCGCGAGTCTTCTGAACAGTTTCGGGAACATTGAAGATATGTTTGAGGTTTTCCATGGCTGCCACATATTGCGAGTGTTTCATCGATTCTTCGCGAACCACTTTCAACTTCTCCACCAAATTGGGAACCACTGGAAACGTTTCTTCGATTTCTTTTAATGTTTTCTTAATCTCTTGTATGTCCTGTTGTGAAGTCTGTAAGTGAATCAGACCAGTTCTCACTCCATCTAATTGTGTCTGCATTGCAGTCTTCAACATCCCTTCCACTGATGTCTTCACAGATTAAACAAATAATACTACTATTAATCATTTCAATTAAATATTTTTTCAAACCTTTTTCCTAATGACTCGTCTCTTGTATTGTTCAACTTTTTCTAATTGATCCGGTCTTTGAAGCATATTTGACACATGTTTTATGGCTGTCTGTCGGGCCTCAGTCTCCAGTGCCTCGATATTCATCATCATTTTAAAAGAAACTTAAATAATTTAATTAATTAATTTCAATGAATTTATTTTAATAATCATTAATTTTTTTAATAACTTTAATAATAATTTATAAAATAATTTCAATGTTTAAAAGGTTTAAATGACTAAATGTAAACAAACAAAAGCCACACCTCTTTTACGATAAAATCAACTCACAATTCATTGATAAAAATACAAACATTTTTAAAATATTTTCAAAGTCTTGAGATTTCTATCAATTTACTAATGAGTGTCATATTTATTTGCAAAGGTTTTGCCTCAAAACTTATGAGTCATTATTATTATTATCATTTAACTTAAGATTTAACTTAAGTTTTAAGCTAACTCTGGAGGTACTCGTATTGTATACTCTCAGATCTGAATGAGATATACCTTGTTGGATTCAGTATAGAGAACTAAAGAGAATGGAACAATTATTTTTTGCGAATGGCAATGTTCTTGGTCAGAATTCGCCGATAAATATTTACCAAAAATACTAATAAAAGCTTTAAAAGAAAGATTAAATTTGAACTTGAATTAGCTAGATTACTAATATTTCATGATAAGTGAATAAAATTTCAAATAAACTTATTTGTAATCAAAAAGTTTTGCGAATTAAGTTCATTGAAAAAAATGTGTAAAATTAAATACAAACAAAACTATAAATTTGATTTAATAGTTCATTCAATGAAAATTACTAATGAATGTAACTAATGAAATATTAGTAATCTAGTTAATTCAAGTACAAAGATTATCTTCCTTTTAAAGCTATTATTAGTATTTTTTGTTAAATATTTATCGGGGAACTCTGACCAAGAACATTGCCATTCGCAAAAATATTTACACCAAACTCTTCAGTTTTCAATACTGAATCCAAAAAGGTATATCTCATTGAGATCTGAGAGTATACAATACAAGATTACCTCCAGAGTAAGCTTGTATTTCGACTAATTAAAAAAATTTGAAAATTAGTAATACTCTGACAAATATATATACATGTATTTGTGAATAAATTTAATTTGAAGACGGTTTCAATGATAAATAAAGAGCTCATAAACTATTCAAGGTTCCTGGTCATAATCATGGTCAAATGGCACAAATTACAGGCAAATGTCATTTGGTTTGAGAAAAAAGCTGATCTCAGAATTTGACCAAAAATTACTAACAATAATTTTTAAGTAATTAGTCATTAATAATGACTTATCAGTGAAAAAAAATCTATATTTTTGCT
This sequence comes from Galumna lanceata, assembly GCA_034695685.1. Taxonomy (NCBI): domain Eukaryota; kingdom Metazoa; phylum Arthropoda; class Arachnida; order Sarcoptiformes; family Galumnidae; genus Galumna; species Galumna lanceata. The sequence continues at coordinate 18,136 of JAQFZL010000238.1, forward strand.
TGATTAAAATTTTAAACTATCTTTAGTATTTCTTGAATTTCAGTTCAATTATTGTGTTCTTGAAGATTTTTCAAATGATTTACGAATGAAATTCAAAGATATGTTTCAATATTTGCGATCAATTTTCAGAAATTAATGATTTTATCCAACTTTTTGTCTTTGTTTTAACAAAACTTTAATAAAAACATTTAATAAATGAGTAAAAAATAATATTAAATTCATTTCAAAAAGTTGTTGACTTAATAGTTAGATTTCACAGACTTTACAAATATTTAATTGTAATCCTTAAATGTAGTGGAAAATTGTGACCAAACTTATCATTGAGTTTATAATGTATTCATTTTATTAATTTAATTATACTTTAATTTTAAAGCAATGACTAATTGTTAATGAGCTTTTTATATATATAATTGTCATTGATTAGTACGACCAAGAAAATAGGAAATTTTTCCTCAAATAAAGGAAATTCGTTAGAAATAAAATAAAGCCATTTCTTTACATTTAAATATACTTTTTTTTGTTACAATTCTATGAGAATTAGTTTTTAAATTTAACTAAAAATGAGTTAACAATAATTACATTTTCAGTATATGTTTAAGGGATTGTTTGCTAATTAGTCTTAATATGAGTTACAGTATTTATAAATTCTCTTCATTTGAACTCATTTATTGTCAATTTTAGATCTTATTAATTAAGAAATTGGATAAAAATTTATAACTCATTTTAATGCCGCAGAAGTTCTTTAAAAAAAAAAACTAACATGCTTAATTCAGAAGTTCATATACATTTGATAACTCACAGACCAAAGACTATCTAAAAAATACATTTACTAATTTTTTTAAGATAAAAGTGAGTGTCGTTAAAATAAATCAGAAACTTATCTGAATGACAGGTCATCTAATTTTATAATCAATACTAACGAGGGAATACTTTTACAATATTCTTAAACTTATAACCAAGATCCACGATTTCTTTATATGAAAATATATAAAGCACCTTAAGATGAACAAGTTTTATCATTGACATACAATGAATCATTGTTAATGAT
>JAQFZL010000239.1:0-19178 GCA_034695685.1 Galumna lanceata
TGATTTAATCAAAAAGCATAGAAAAAATGGTGTGATAGGAATCTTTGACAAGTTTTAGGCCTTTTCCAAAATACCCTCCCCTAATACTTTCTTGAGATTTAGGCATGAAAATCCAGAACTATACCCCCCTATGATCTCGATCTTTGGCCATCTCAGGTATAACTCATATAAGCGTTAATTAAATTGTGATTCTTTCAAATAGTTTGGGCAGAATTACCAAGATAAAGTCAAATTTTGATGTTTTCAAATTCTTTTGTGTAGTTTTGGTAAAAGTATTATATTTCTAAAGCAATTGAAAAAAAAAATTAAACTAGCACAATTTTCAACAAATGGAGTCATAGATTATTCGATTTGAAAAACAGTTGGATCAGAAAATGATGAAATTCGCATTATTTTCAATCATTCAGAGCTATCATTGTAACAGATTTAGGAGTAAAAAGATCTTGCTCAAATTATTTATCGATTCAATCATTATTTCGTTTCAGATTTTTTTCTTCACTTTTTGCTTACCATTGGATGACTTCAGTCATTGTATTCATCTTTTTATATATTCTTTTTTATCCGTTGACTATAGACTCAACTTTTCATTGAACAGCACTTAATGTGAGTCCGCACTGGAACTGACTGTCAGTGTCGGTCAATAAGTGTCTATAGAAAAAACTGGAGTCAAAAATGTGTGAAAAAGCGGAGCAAAAATTTTTTGATGCCAACAGTGATGCCAACTTTGACTCGACATAAGTCAATATGCAATATATGACGACATAATGCATTCTTTTTATTCCTTTCCACTCTAACTGTGCTCACAGTCTTTGAACACCATATAGAAGTCAGAATCAAATATGAGAAGAATATATATTCTGGTATTGAATATAAGATAAGTCATGAACAGAGATAAGAATAAGTGAACAAATGCTGAACACAAAGAGAAGCCAATATTCTGACTGATTCTCTATATTTGGTATGCCTTCAGCACAGACTGGAGTTATGCTTTAATTACTTAAAGCACAAGTTTTTTTGCTGATCAAACCTTTTGACAAAACTGTCAGAAAACTAATACACAAAAATATTTTAATATAAAAACACTAAATATGAAAATGTTTACAAAAAATTGCAAATAGAGTTGAACGAGTAATAACCTTGCTCAATTTAATTAACACTTCTACTATATATTCAAATAATTATTGATCGCTAATAGCAAAGGAAATGCAGAAATCTAAAAGTTAAAAACCAAATAAGCATTTATTTGTACTTGTACTTGATCATTCAGTTCGAAATTAATTTATAAAATAGTTGCAAGTTTAGAATTTTTACTCAACTATTGAAGTAATTTATGTCGAAATGAAAAAATAGTTTGAAATTCATTGTCTCGAGTTTTGCGCTGACTTTACTAAACGTCTAATTCGTTGCTTTAATTCAATAATAGGTTTGTTTGTGAGAAAACCGAAATTTAATTTTAAATTCCTATCAAATGTCATTAATCACCAGAATTTCAGTTTCAAATTCATTAGATTCTTGGCTTTCTTTTTGCCATTTGTTTGCCGACAGTCACAGAAAAAAACTAGTTTTAATCAGAGTTTGTTTGATTCGAGCAAATAATAACATATGATGACAGGTCTGTCCTCGAAAATATGTGACCATTTGTTGGGCGCACACATATGTGGACAGATATTAAGAGATATATAAAGGGAAAGAAAGAACTGGTGATATCGAAGATTTTCTGGTCCAGTGCTGATCAAAGAAGGGGTTAAGCAATAGTTATGAAAGAAATGTTTCAGAATTACTTTATATCCAATAATATTCAATAAATTTGTAAAGACTAAGAAATTAAGGCTATTTTGATGATATAAAATGAGTGATGGCTTTCCAGTCTTAACCAACACTGAAATGACAAAAGAAGTAGAAAAAGAAAGGAAAGACTTGGTTTAAACAAAATATTCAGAGAACGTGAGGGAGAATAAGGGACTTGAATTGATTGCAAGTCTTTGTGGCAAAAGATTCGATCGACAAATCAATTGATCCAATGAAACACTGCAACCATATATATCTATATCTATGGATAGATATATAGATATCTAATAAAACGTATAAATTTGTGCTGATATTCGCTATAAAGAGGACTCAAAGCACAAAATCATACGAATGAATAACTCTTTTATTAATTCTTTCTTTTCTTTTGGTGGCCAACAATAGAGTAATAATAATGTATTTTTCTTAAGATAACCCAACGACTCATCACTTGTTATTCTAAGTCACTTTATCGTAACTTTATATTTGGCATAATTTAGCCTCGATCATATATCCAGCAAAAGTCAATTAGGTCGAATAGCCAAGGGTATTGCCATTATTGAGCTTGATAAAGCCAGTAATTACCAAGAGAATCCATAATTAGGAAGAATTCCCTCATTTACTCAACGTTAAAATATATTCCCAAGGAAGTTTTAAAAGATTGAAAAAGGTCAAGGAAAAGTAATCTCATTAAAATTCCATTCTGACTTGATTAATTAATTTGATTAATTTACAAGCTTTTCCGTTTTATTATCATGTTCAAATTAATCTAAAACTCAAACGATTAGCTAATTAATAGAAAACTCATTAAAGTTGTGTTTGAATTGAAATTAAATGAAAATATTTATATTAAATATATATATAAATTTCATTTATTTGAAATATATTCTATGAAATTCTGTAATAATAATAATAATAATTTAATTAATGGAGTTATCATAATATGAAATACTAGATAACAACGAATGACATGAGAGACAAATCAGACTATCATTTGTCTAATAATTAATTAAATATTTTTCACATCAATTCATATAATATTTTGTTAGAAATTCACTCTTTGAATGTCTACAAAAAGTACCGAAATATTATTAATTCATTTGAAATGCGTTTTCGTATTAATTATTAACGAAAACTGAGAGACAGAAAATGAATTATTATTTGAAAGATAACATTTCATAAAATGCTTTGAAAGTAATAGAAATGAGAGACAAAAATATGATTCATACCATGAATACAACACAAAATATTTTGTTTATTATTTTTGGGCAAAAATTATATTCACTTCAATAGAATTGTTTTCTTTCTTTCTGTACAACCATTTCTATTGTATCAATAGAAATACATGGGCCACATTGTTAAAATGCTCTTGGGAATACCATTTATTCTACATATACTTCATGAACTACACTAGACTATAGACGCACTAATTTTCGATTTCAACTCTAAATAACCAAAAATTACTGAACGAAATAAAACTTTGGAAAACCCAGAAGTGAGTCATTTCTCTGGCTTTCTCTCTGCTTTCACTCACTCTCTGAAGTTAAGCATTAGTTAAGAGAAAAATTCATTTTTTTATTTTGAAAACAAAATTTCTGTTTTGGGAATAAGTTTTTGGCAACACTTTATTACCATTGAATCGAATGAATAGAGCGGTGAATATCAGTTAGCGATCAGATCAAAGCACAAGTATCTCAACTATCGGTGAGATGTGCAGAAGGGATAACACAAGTGGAGAAGAGAACTCAAAGTGGAAATACAAGTAATACTAATAACACCTAATGAAAGCATCACTAGAATTGATGTAACGCTTATTCCCACAAACACTTAACTCTCGGAGAATAGAAATATAATTCATTTGGACTCCAACTCATTTAAGGTTTATATTTATAGACAATTAATGAGAGCAGATGATGAACAAGCAATGAACAGACTATACACTACCAAATCCTAAACAAGTGATTGTTGTTTCCCTTCTAATTACTTCTAAGAACAGGCTATTCTTATAGGATTTCTCAATAGGAAAGCCTTCAATGATTTCTTTATTCATATAAAAATTATATACCGATTCATAAGTTTAAAGCATTTTCTATTCAGAAAATGTTGTTCACAACAAATAAATTCTAATATAATACCAGTCCAGTGATGTTCACTCTCACGGGTTTTAATATTTGAGTACTTCTGAGTTGAGAGAAGTTATCCTCAGAGGATATTGTTTTGAAAATCTATGAAAAATTTAAATAAGAGTTATTGGATTAAATTTGGTCGACTCAACACAGTTTCAATATTGTTTGTCAAGTGTATACTCAAATTGTTTATCGCCAGCCATTGAACATCTCTGGTTCTAAACAACTGAAAGTGAGAGATATTCAGCCCAACTCCTGATAACATAGAGTCAGTGCTGTCAATAAGTTATGCAAACCGTCGGCTCTAATGCATCGATAAGTGTATGTGTTTTGAACACAACCGACAGAATTGAACAGAGAATTGAGAGAAAAGCCTATAATTTATTCAAAAGCAACGATAACACATACAATACATATGAGACGAGAAAATGTCTTTTCTTCTCGACTCAAAAAAAACTCTTTTTTTAGAGAATGTACTTTAGCTCTCCTTTCAAACAATAATGCATTTATTCTGTGTGTCTGCCGTTATTTTGTTTTGATATTTACTTTTATAAATTTATTCGCGCCATAAATAAAATATTTAGCAAGCACAATAGATGAAAGGTTCTTTCAATTTATTTTAACAATCGGTGATAACTTAATACAAATAAGAATATAATTTAGTCGAAACTAAATATTATTGAATGTCTTTTAGAGTTACTATTTATTTATACTTTTAATTTGCAAATTTCAACATATTTTCATCCAATGAGTAAATTCGTGTTTAATTAGTTTTCAATTAAATTGAAGGCAAACAAAATGAATAAAATATATATTTGAAAATAAATAGATTATTTTTAGACTCTTAAATAAAATTAACAAGATTCAATTTACAGATTTTTTCAAACTTTTTTTTCTAAAATATTTCAAATCTCCCGAGAAATAGGACTGAATTCTTGTTTATGTTCGGGATTAAGGCTAACAGAGAAGGAGAGGGAAGTATGTTTACACTCTGGTTAAAAGTTTTTGGATAACATAAAAAATTGTAAGAAAATTATATGAATTTTTGTGCTGAGCTCAGAATTTTCACTTTTCTTTATTTTCAAACAGAATTTTTAGTGTAAAACAGAGAACGCATGGATTTTATTGAAAAATATGTTCAATAACAACAGAAAATATGTGTTCAAAGATAAGAGAAAAGTAAACGAGTTTTTTGAAAATACAGCAGAAAATGTGTCAAATAATATATATGTATATTAGTTTGTAATATAATATCTATAAGTGTTGTGTTAGAAATGAAATTTATATTTAGAATTAGAATTTTTCGGATAAGATATGTATATCTCTAATAATAAAACGTTAGCACAGAATACAAAATAAAGCAAAGCATAGAATAATAGAAAAGTATTTTTTCATTACTCACCAGAATATTAAACTTCTTTGTTGAGAGCAAAGTCTCGACGAATAAGAGTTTGAGAATTTTATTATTAATTTCTTTCAAATTACTTTCACTCAGAATAAACTAATTCGTGGAAACAGGAAAAAGGGATGGATTTCTCAAATAAATTGCTTTATTCTTCAAATTTAATGAATATTTATATATTATATATTAATTTTCTTTATTCTGTCCTTCAATTAAATAAGATATTATTTGATTTATTTGTGAGGAAAGCCTTAAGTTATAATGAGAAAATGTTTCGGTTCTCTTATATAAGAGTAGTTTTTCCAGCAGAACGTCAGTGTTATTCTGTGCTGCACCGGATTTTTCAGGTCAGCACTATTTCGTTCTTTGTTTGTGTGTTTACAGTTGTGTTTTAGTCCGGAATCTAATGAAAAACAATCCCTTTATTCCTTTTAATAAAAGGAATGGTAGGGAAAACAATATCCAAACACACAACTAATCGAAGCACAGGATATAATAAGAAAGTATTAAAAGTTGAGTTATGGCATAACACTCGTCACACACACATTCAAACATTGAATATCAGTGGTGAGAGTCGACGAATAGTCTTATTATTCTTTGCTCAAGTGTTGATAGTTTTGACACAGACTTTACTTAACGCTAGAGTTTGAGATCAAACATTCAATCAGTTGTTGGAAACGTGTATGTATAGGACCGACACAGCCGTTACGACACTAAGTTTTCAGTTTTGAGCTCAACTGTCAACTTTCAACAGATCTGAACTGTTGTCCGTTTAGAAACAGTGTTCTCCGATTGAGTCAGTATTTGATGTGTTATAGCGCTTAGAATTGCGTTATATTTCCTTCTCGTTTGCGTTGCTCTCAATGCGTGTCTCAACTAAAACATGAGTTAAAGTCATTCCTTGCTTTCACTCGTATTTCCTATGCGTTGTTCGGGTATTCCTATTGAGTTGCGTACATCGATGTGTCACAAATTGCCAACACTAGTGTTGCACCAAAAGAACATCGATTTTAAAATTCCACCACATTTTCCCATTTATATGAATCTAAGAAGACTTTCTCATTTACCTACTTTTCAAACATTTTTATGAGTTATAAACTAAATGCAGATTATATTAGATTTAATTCAAATAATAAGAACAAGGTCAGTATTTAGTGAGAATTTTATTTCAAATGTTTTCGCTCTACTAGTCGTTGCGCAACATAACATCTGCTGGAACATTGAACTTTTCTCCGTTTCGTGCAGAATACAGTATCGATTTTTCATTCACTTCTGTATTCCTGTTCTTTTAAAGAGTTTTGTTGCTATTGGTAACCATTGATCGATTAGATTATCGATCGTCTCTAACTTAAGTCAACGGCTTAGTTTAGTCAGTTAGTGTCAGTTCATTTTTCTCATAACTGGGAAATTAAAGCTAAACATAGTCTCCATTTTATAAACATTACATTAATATCAAACTTTAAATGGTTTTAATGTTTAGTAACTGATGTTATGATAGTATGAATATCTTCCGTCTTTATAAGACAAGTATTACATAAATATAATAATTGTGTTTAAATGGATTTTTCTGGAAATTTAAGAAAAACTATCGCTTTAACCCCTCAGAGAAATATTATTTATAAATTCTCTGCCCTTTTTTCAGTTGTTGTGCAAAATGTTAGACTCTATCACAAGAAAAACGGAATGAATTTCTGTCAAAACACACCAAAATAAGAGATAAAACGAAACTCAATATTGAAATATCATTTTCTTGTCTCTCATATTCGTATTCTTTCGATAAAAATCTCTTATGGAATGTCTTTTGTATTGTTTTGTTGCAAAATAGAGCAGAAATAATCTCTCGAATAAACAAGAATTTCCTCTAAAAAATCCTTTTACTTTGAATGTGTGGCACAGGTAGTGACCTGAGTGCAGACCTGTGCCAAACATTCATATAAAAGTCATAATCTCTTCTGAATAGAAATGATTTTATATTTCTATTTATTCTGTTTTTAGAAACAGAAAAACACTATTCGTCTAATAATAAGAATTAATGGCTTTGTTTTGGGGTTAAATCCAAAGAGAATTTTAATGAATCACAAATTCAAATGTAATGTTAAGTAACTAATTAAGTAATTAAGTAATCAACAGTAAAATTTAGCTTAAAAATCACCAAAAATTGTTTTTGTTTCGCTGATTATATCTCAAAATTATTTTATTTTACAAATTCTAATATAAATAAATTCATAAATTTGTTTCACTAAATACATAGGAATCGTAAGAATCGTATCAATTGTTATAAACTGATGACTAGTTCACTATTAAAAGATGAACTGAATTATGGATTCAACGAAAATGAAAGTCAAACACACATACAATAAGAATGATGTCATCGCTTTTCATTAAACAAATTTAAAGAATAGTTAATAAAATTCAAGATTAAGTACGAGATGTGTCTTTCAAAGTGTTTTTCTTAATTAAAATGAGCCGTATTTTAATGTTTTGGTCATTTAATAAAAAAAGGGATTTCATAATATCACTGATAAATCAAGTCATTAATTTTGGAAAAGTCTGTATCTGTTTTGTTGTATTTTTTTGTGTCAAATAATAATTATGTTTACTCTTTATAATCCATTCCATTGGAAATATGATTAATAACGACATTAATTAATTCGCAAAACATTTTTCTCCATATTATGAGACATTTTAATAGAGTTATCGTTGAATTCATTTCAATATCATTGAAATTATAGTTGAAATGATTTGTTCACATCTTTTTCTCAGCGCTGTCTTATCTCAAAGGGGGGGAGTCCTGTCTTAAGGTCTTAATTATTTGATGACTTAATTAATGATTGAAAGCAAAACTCAAAAACAAAACTTAATTTTCATTAAGTGATATATCATTTGATAATATGACAGCGTTTTCACCCAAAAAAAAGATAAGTTATTTTCCCGGGGAATACCTATCGTTTTAATATGGATTTTGTTTTTGCATATTATATTGCACTTCAATGTTTGCGCGAATGCACAGCACCGGCAAAGGCCTTTCAAATCTATACTTTAATATTGTATTCAAATCTAAATATCAATTGTAAAAAAGCAGTTCAACAGAACAGAGCACTGGATTTGTTTTGTTTTAATTAAATACATCTTATTTTAAAGTTTCTTATTTTAAACACACATTAATATCAATATATTATTTAATTTAATAATAATTTCTTAAACTCAACGTTCAATTGATTTAAAAAACGCTTTGTGTGAACGTATGGCTATTTATACACCAATTAGTCGTTAATTAGCCAAAAGCTCTTTTCATTTATGACTTTATTTTGAAGGGAAGAAAACAATTCATTTTTTATCATTCGGTAAACATTTATGGAAAGCCTTCAAATGTTTGATTTGCTAAACGAATCGGTATTACAGCCTATTATTCAAGAGTAGTGCAAAACAAGAGAGCAGTCAAACTCATTGATTCAATTATTAGAAATATTGTGACAAATGTTTAATTCAAAGCAAATTATGTGAGAATTACTTATTTAATAAAATATTGTATTTATGCCCCGAAAGAAAAGTTGACTTTTTTATCCTAATTCTGAGATCAAATCAACTGAAATTCCAGAGGAATAAAAACAATTGTTATTCTCTACATATTATGCTTTTTTGACGCTATAATCAATTATTTTTGTTAATACCATTTGGTTAATACCCTGGATATTCGAAACTAATTCATTTTCACTGAAATTAATAGTGATTTTGACTTAACGTCAGAACAATTCTTTTAATTCTTAAGTAATATTGAAAGGTATCACAAATAGCCATTCATTTATTGTCTCACAGGATATTCAATTCAATTGACTATTATTATGACTAGTCTTTCCACTGATTGCTGCCAATGTTTAACATATTTAAGTCTATTATAATAATAAGAATAATCAATAATAACCAGTTAATCATTAATCAGTTAATCGACATTTATATTAAGGATATGTTATAATTTGAGTATTAGTTATTCAATTGAATGGAAATTTCTTTTCATTTCATTCATGGATTTCATCTGAAATTCACTTTATTTTCGACATTAATTTCTCAAACAATTTATCAAAAGGAAAGTGATTTTAAATATTAGTTTTGATCTCAAGAGATGTTATTTTTGACTCAATACCGGAAAACAGATATTATCTGTCATTTCATCTTCACTTTAATACTGAAAATTATAAAAATAAAAATTAATTCCCTAACAAATAGTAATAAAATCGTAGCACAGGTTTTGGGTTCAAAGCATATGCAAAGAATCCATTGTTTTGTGATTTCATTGGAATTGTATTTCAGATCATAAGTGTATTTCATGGCTGTATTTCATTGATATTATGATAATTTATATGAGCGATGAGTTGTTTTCTAAGTGACCTTTACTTCCAGTTTTTAATGACACAAAAAACACATAAAACACTTTTCTTTTGAACAAATGGTGAAAATGAAAAATTCTTTGGTTTTGTTTATAAGTAGAAGAATATGTCTGAATATATATCAATATATTTATATAATTATGTAAAAAGAATTGAGTTTTTTCTTCAAGAATTTTTTAAATATATATTTATAGTAATTTTAGTTTAATAACAATTAGTTTAAATGGGCGAACACTATTTGCCACAATTTTCATGTTAATTTTTTTTGTATTCACTATCTTTTGAAGCAATTAATTCAAAAATCGCTGTTATTTCTGATTGGATTGTTTTACTCCAAAATAAAAAAAAATTCGTTTTTTTTTAAAAAAAACTCAAATATGAAAATCTCATGAATATAGGTTTGATTTCTTCAATTCTGCAAATCTGAGGTTCAATTTGTTTTCGGTCATGTATTACACATTTGAATGTAAAATATGGTCTATTCATGAAAATCTTTTAGAGCCATTTGTTTTTTCTTTACATTTCGCTACACTTTTGGAATATATTTATTCTTTCAAAAAATGTATGGAAATTGAGTTATTTCATTGAAAATTTACTCAAATTTTCGACAAAAGTGTTCTCCAATAGAAAAAAAAAACATTTTTCAAATATTTTTCCCTAAATATTCAAATTTTTTGAGTTCAGGCAAATGGAAGCCTTGATTGTTCTGTAATTTTCATAACAAATTATTATTTATTATTTTCATTATTGTAATCTTTTCCTTCAAATGAGTAAACATTTGCCAAAATATTGCTTTAGAATAATATATAAGTTTTGGGACTTAATTTAATTTAATATAAAAAAACTGAAGGATTTTTTTGGGAAAATGTTTTTTTTTGACGATCGGAATAACTTTTCATAAATGAATCTGGAATTTGAAATTTTTTTAGGAAAAAAACATTTAAACACTTTCTGAGGCAAAACTTTAATCAAATCGATGTTTCAGTTTTCGGAGAAATATTTTTAATGAATTTTAAGCATTAAAAATATGAAGTAATTCGTGCTCAAAAACGCCACTCAATTTTGTGATGAAATCTTTCAGTGGATTTACTCTTTCTCTGTATATATGAGTATTTGTTTAGAAAATTACGAATACGTAATGTTTTCTCTCTTTTTAAGTGCGAACATCACTAGAAGTACTCATTTTAATGATTTCTCAAAAACTTAATTAAAATTCAATTAAATATAATAAATAAGTAATAAATAAACGAATGATAACTATATTAAGGCTAAATAATTAACTAGATAATGATATTTATCTCTTTTATTAATTCTTTCTTTCTTTTGGTGGCCAACAATAGAGTAATAATAATGTATTTTTCTTAATATAACCTAACGACTCATCACTTGTTATTCTGAGTCACTTTATCGTAACTTTATTTTTGGCATAATTTAGCCTCGATAATATATCCAGCAAAAGTCAATTAGGTCGAATAGCCAAGGGTATTACCATTATTGAGCTTGATAAAGCCAGCAATTATCAAGAGAATCCCTAATTAGGAAGAGTTCCCTCATTTACTCAACGTTAAATTTTATTCCCAGGGAAGTTTTAAAAGATTGAAAAAGGTGGAGGAAAAGTAATCTCATTAAAATTCCATTCTGACTTGATTAATTAATTTGATTAATTTACAAGCTTTTCCGTTTTATTATCATGTTCAAATTAATCTAAAACTCAAACGATTAGCTAATTAATAGAAAACTCATTAAAGTTGTGTTTGAATTGAAATTAAATGAAAATATTTATATTAAATATATATATAAATTTCATTTATTTGAAATATATTCTATGAAATTCTGTAATAATAATAATAATAATTTAATTAATGGAGTTATCATAATATGAAATACTAGATAACAACGAATGACATGAGAGACAAATCAGACTATCATTTGTCTAATAATTAATTAAATATTTTTCACATCAATTCATATAATATTTTGTTAGAAATTCACTCTTTGAATGTCTACAAAAAGTACCGAAATATTATTAATTCATTTGAAATGCGTTTTCGTATTAATTATTAACGAAAACTGAGAGACAGAAAATGAATTATTATTTGAAAGATAACATTTCATAAAATGCTTTGAAAGTAATAGAAATGAGAGACAAAAATATGATTCATACCATGAATACAACACAAAATATTTTGTTTATTATTTTTGGGCAAAAATTATATTCACTTCAATAGAATTGTTTTCTTTCTTTCTGTACAACCATTTCTATTGTATCAATAGAAATACATGGGCCACATTGTTAAAATGCTCTTGGGAATACCATTTATTCTACATATACTTCATGAACTACACTAGACTATAGACGCACTAATTTTCGATTTCAACTCTAAATAACCAAAAATTACTGAACGAAATAAAACTTTGGAAAACCCAGAAGTGAGTCATTTCTCTGGCTTTCTCTCTGCTTTCACTCACTCTCTGAAGTTAAGCATTAGTTAAGAGAAAAATTCATTTTTTTATTTTGAAAACAAAATTTCTGTTTTGGGAATAAGTTTTTGGCAACACTTTATTACCATTGAATCGAATGAATAGAGCGGTGAATATCAGTTAGCGATCAGATCAAAGCACAAGTATCTCAACTATCGGTGAGATGTGCAGAAGGGATAACACAAGTGGAGAAGAGAACTCAAAGTGGAAATACAAGTAATACTAATAACACCTAATGAAAGCATCACTAGAATTGATGTAACGCTTATTCCCACAAACACTTAACTCTCGGAGAATAGAAATATAATTCATTTGGACTCCAACTCATTTAAGGTTTATATTTATAGACAATTAATGAGAGCAGATGATGAACAAGCAATGAACAGACTATACACTACCAAATCCTAAACAAGTGATTGTTGTTTCCCTTCTAATTACTTCTAAGAACAGGCTATTCTTATAGGATTTCTCAATAGGAAAGCCTTCAATGATTTCTTTATTCATATAAAAATTATATACCGATTCATAAGTTTAAAGCATTTTCTATTCAGAAAATGTTGTTCACAACAAATAAATTCTAATATAATACCAGTCCAGTGATGTTCACTCTCACGGGTTTTAATATTTGAGTACTTCTGAGTTGAGAGAAGTTATCCTCAGAGGATATTGTTTTGAAAATCTATGAAAAATTTAAATAAGAGTTATTGGATTAAATTTGGTCGACTCAACACAGTTTCAATATTGTTTGTCAAGTGTATACTCAAATTGTTTATCGCCAGCCATTGAACATCTCTGGTTCTAAACAACTGAAAGTGAGAGATATTCAGCCCAACTCCTGATAACATAGAGTCAGTGCTGTCAATAAGTTATGCAAACCGTCGGCTCTAATGCATCGATAAGTGTATGTGTTTTGAACACAACCGACAGAATTGAACAGAGAATTGAGAGAAAAGCCTATAATTTATTCAAAAGCAACGATAACACATACAATACATATGAGACGAGAAAATGTCTTTTCTTCTCGACTCAAAAAAAACTCTTTTTTTAGAGAATGTACTTTAGCTCTCCTTTCAAACAATAATGCATTTATTCTGTGTGTCTGCCGTTATTTTGTTTTGATATTTACTTTTATAAATTTATTCGCGCCATAAATAAAATATTTAGCAAGCACAATAGATGAAAGGTTCTTTCAATTTATTTTAACAATCGGTGATAACTTAATACAAATAAGAATATAATTTAGTCGAAACTAAATATTATTGAATGTCTTTTAGAGTTACTATTTATTTATACTTTTAATTTGCAAATTTCAACATATTTTCATCCAATGAGTAAATTCGTGTTTAATTAGTTTTCAATTAAATTGAAGGCAAACAAAATGAATAAAATATATATTTGAAAATAAATAGATTATTTTTAGACTCTTAAATAAAATTAACAAGATTCAATTTACAGATTTTTTCAAACTTTTTTTTCTAAAATATTTCAAATCTCCCGAGAAATAGGACTGAATTCTTGTTTATGTTCGGGATTAAGGCTAACAGAGAAGGAGAGGGAAGTATGTTTACACTCTGGTTAAAAGTTTTTGGATAACATAAAAAATTGTAAGAAAATTATATGAATTTTTGTGCTGAGCTCAGAATTTTCACTTTTCTTTATTTTCAAACAGAATTTTTAGTGTAAAACAGAGAACGCATGGATTTTATTGAAAAATATGTTCAATAACAACAGAAAATATGTGTTCAAAGATAAGAGAAAAGTAAACGAGTTTTTTGAAAATACAGCAGAAAATGTGTCAAATAATATATATGTATATTAGTTTGTAATATAATATCTATAAGTGTTGTGTTAGAAATGAAATTTATATTTAGAATTAGAATTTTTCGGATAAGATATGTATATCTCTAATAATAAAACGTTAGCACAGAATACAAAATAAAGCAAAGCATAGAATAATAGAAAAGTATTTTTTCATTACTCACCAGAATATTAAACTTCTTTGTTGAGAGCAAAGTCTCGACGAATAAGAGTTTGAGAATTTTATTATTAATTTCTTTCAAATTACTTTCACTCAGAATAAACTAATTCGTGGAAACAGGAAAAAGGGATGGATTTCTCAAATAAATTGCTTTATTCTTCAAATTTAATGAATATTTATATATTATATATTAATTTTCTTTATTCTGTCCTTCAATTAAATAAGATATTATTTGATTTATTTGTGAGGAAAGCCTTAAGTTATAATGAGAAAATGTTTCGGTTCTCTTATATAAGAGTAGTTTTTCCAGCAGAACGTCAGTGTTATTCTGTGCTGCACCGGATTTTTCAGGTCAGCACTATTTCGTTCTTTGTTTGTGTGTTTACAGTTGTGTTTTAGTCCGGAATCTAATGAAAAACAATCCCTTTATTCCTTTTAATAAAAGGAATGGTAGGGAAAACAATATCCAAACACACAACTAATCGAAGCACAGGATATAATAAGAAAGTATTAAAAGTTGAGTTATGGCATAACACTCGTCACACACACATTCAAACATTGAATATCAGTGGTGAGAGTCGACGAATAGTCTTATTATTCTTTGCTCAAGTGTTGATAGTTTTGACACAGACTTTACTTAACGCTAGAGTTTGAGATCAAACATTCAATCAGTTGTTGGAAACGTGTATGTATAGGACCGACACAGCCGTTACGACACTAAGTTTTCAGTTTTGAGCTCAACTGTCAACTTTCAACAGATCTGAACTGTTGTCCGTTTAGAAACAGTGTTCTCCGATTGAGTCAGTATTTGATGTGTTATAGCGCTTAGAATTGCGTTATATTTCCTTCTCGTTTGCGTTGCTCTCAATGCGTGTCTCAACTAAAACATGAGTTAAAGTCATTCCTTGCTTTCACTCGTATTTCCTATGCGTTGTTCGGGTATTCCTATTGAGTTGCGTACATCGATGTGTCACAAATTGCCAACACTAGTGTTGCACCAAAAGAACATCGATTTTAAAATTCCGCCACATTTTCCCATTTATATAAATCTAAGAAGACTTTCTCATTTACCTACTTATCAAACATTTTTATCAGTTATAAACTAAATGCAGATAATATTAGATTCAATTCAAATAATTAGAACAAGGTCAGTATTTAATGATAAATTTAAAGGAACACACTTTGGAATACCTATGCATTAATTCTATTACTTTAATTGTTTTATTTTATTCAAATTTATGAAAATTTAAACAAATTTTCAATTCTATATTAAAGCCATTCATAAAAATATATTAGAATGCATTCAAACAATTATTCATTAAGAAATGATTGTCGCTTTTGAGAGCACTAGTCTATGGTATCGATCGCGGCGTCAATAAAAAGAGCAAAATAATAATAATCGGTGGCATAGAGTTAGACATTAAACTAGTTTTGACGAACACTTCTCTTCACTCGTGAAACACAAAATCTCTTCTCAGACGACACAACAATTTAAGTGAAGAGAAAAGAATTAAAGGGAGAAATAAGTAAAGTCTGAGACAAAAAAAATCTCAAACAATATTTTCCTATTCTAAACGAGTATTGCTTTTTTTATTGTCATATTCTGGCCTAAAACTTATCCTTCTCTGAGTTTTTATAACTGTTATATACAGTTATATTCTTTGCCATTGAGTCCAGTGCCAGAATTCTTCTTATTATAGCATTCAATCAATTTTTTCCTTAACATTCATTTCTCTTTTTATAAGTGAATTATAGGAAAAAACAGTAAAAGAATACAAGAATTGAATTCAAGAGAAAAGAAATCGATTTCGAAGTAAAAGCATATTCTCTGCTTAAAGACTGACTTAAAATAATAGCTTTTCATTCAGTTTTCTATTCTTTTCATTGTATTTATTGACTTTTCGATTACTTTTTATATATTTATGTATTCAATATCACTAACAATACAATCGTTACAATTGTTAAACATAAGGGATGAGCAGGAGGTCCACCCATACCAATGGTCACTTGTCATAAAGATTAATATAACTAGGTTAATTTCATCATAAATTATTCTTTAACTTTTCATAAAATGTTTGAACAATTTGTCCAAAGAATATGTTAATACCATGTTGAGGAATTGAATCATCTTGCTCTTTTAAGCATAAATGAATAATGATTTATAAATAAGTGAAGAGAAAGTCTGAAAGTAATTCTTTAATAATAATTTTAGTTAAAATACATTATAATATTTTGAAACAAATCCTCAAAAGGACTGCCCCTTTGCCAGGAATGTATTCTTGGAGAAGAAATCAATAATTTGCCGCTGAATTCTGTTCCATATATTATTGCTATTATAAGGAATTTTATTTTAAATGTTTTCGCTCTATTTGTCGATTATTTTCCCAAAAGAAGTGAAGAGAAAATTCTTTAATATCAGGTTTGAGTTGAGTAGAGTTTGACGGCTGAATTTACTCGTTTTTTATTTCTTATGGTTAGAAAAAATATGCTTATTCTGTCCTTTTATTATTCCAAGTGTTTAGGACTTTGACTAAAAAAAGTGTGAAAAGAGAAATATGTAATCTCAGACCAACACAAATATCCAAAAGATTTGATACAATATTTTTTATTCGGAATTTTCAGTTCTTAATAATTCACTTCAATATTTCAAACCAATAGAAAGAAAAAAATACTTCAAAATATATTATATTTGAAGAGAAAACCTTTTATTTCCAACAAAAAGTGAGTTTTTCGGGTTTTAGGATAAAAAAAATTGGGAAATTTTGAATGAAATATGAAATCTTTCATTTCTATCATAAAAGTTATATATTTTTGAATTATAAATAATTTTATATAAAAACATATATATATTCTCTTATATTTTCACTCTCTCTATTTATCTCTCTCTCTCTCTCTCCCTCTCACTCACTCACTCACTGACTCATTCTTCCAGTTATGAGTATAATATTTTTAATTTAATAATTTTTTATTCTTTTAAAACGTCTTTAAATAATTTTGGGATTTCTTATAAGAGAAGATAATATCTGTAATTCGTTTTTTGGCTATAATTCAATTTAAGTCTTCTTTCGTTTCATCCAATGCTTTAAATGGAAAAGAGATATAATTTATTTATTTATCCATTTATTCAAACATCCATTTCTACTTCAAATTCATTGTCTTTTGATTTTGGTTTTACTCATTCTTTTCCATTTCTATTTCAAACTCTTCTATATGTTTCTCAGATTCTTTATGAAAGCAATGAATTATTTTAAATGATTTCTTCCTATTCTTATGAGGCTTCAGAAGAAGAAAAAAATGGAACTTTTTTCAACCAAAAACCCATTTATTACCAGAAGTTTAATAATTTATGAATTTTTTCTGCCATTCGCTGACTATTAAGAGGAGGAATATCTTTCAATAAATAGCTGACACTAATAGTGATGTGTGTAGTGAGTGAGTCAGAGGGGAGAGAGAGAGAGAGAGAGAGAGAGAAAAAAAAAGAGAGAATTTGTATATATTTATTGATGTAATTCAGTGTATGTTATAATTGGAGCGCAAAAGTAGAGCAAACGATTAATAGGATTAATATGTTTCTCAACTTTTTGCTTCAGTATTTTTCATGTCATTAATTGAATTATGTATTAAAATAATAAAGAATAATGTATACAACGTCTCCCCCATATTATCCAGATACATTTCTCGTACATTTCATTTAAATTACTCTTTGATATTAAAATATAATATCTCTAATGAAAACTATAATTAGTTTTCGGTCGGAAGAAAAAAATATTGATTAAATCAATTAATATTAAATTCTTTGGCCACTATTTTATTGCTTTAAATAATAATAATTAACAAAATTAACAAAATTTGCATAAAATTTAATCATTGAATAGAGTAATAAGATTTACTCAAAATAGCCTAAAAAGACTAAGAATACTCCAATGATTATATTTTTGTTCGTTAATAAATAAAATCTAAAATTATAGAGAATTATATTCATTATAATTATTAGTATATAAAACTACTTAAGAGACACATAAGTAGTGTTTAAGAAAAGCTCAATAATATTCTCATGCGTTAAGTGTTTTCTTATCTATTATTCTGTACTCTTTTTTTTTCTACAAAAGAAACCTATTTTTATTTGAGAAAAGAGTCTCTCAAATGAATAATTATGAGTCTTATAGTTTTAAACACCACTTTTTGAAACTTTTTTCAAAATTAATTTCCATAAGAGAAGAGAAAATACTGCTATTAATTATTTATGATTATATTTGTGTGTATTTATTGCACGATAAGATTATTTTTCAGAAATAGTAAAGAGCACTCGAGAGTGCTTTGAATTGAAGTACTACTTATTCCCTAAATTAGTCTAAAAAATTATGTAAATTATCTTTTTATTTGTGAAAAACAGCGCTCTTTTCAGAGTTAATCTGATAATTATTCAGTGAAACGTTTTAACACATTTTTAGACATATTTTAGCACTGGTTTAGAGGACAGAATAAGTTTCTGTTTTAAAGCAAATGGATGTTCACTTAAAAATCGTCATTAAATTGTCGTCGACTCTAATTTGAAAAACATCGCATCTTTTATTCAGAAGAATAAGCAATGAATGAAAAGATTGATGAAAGTGTTTTGAAAGTTAACTTGCTAACTTTAACAATTATTCAATAGGGGCGAGTGATAATATACCTAGACTCAAACCAATGATAAGTTTGGCAAAATTAATCTCTTATTTCATATTCAGAAGAGTGATCGGCTGTGCTATTGATCCGGACGTCAATTTCAGCAGTGATTGATTGCACGGATGGCCACTATTTTCTTCTATATTTAGATATTTCTCGTATTATTTAATTTGTTTTCCATATAAATAACTCCCAAAAAATATTTCAGTCAGAAAATAGATAGACATTGAAAGAGCACTTTATATAATGAACTGGAAAATTATAATAAGCAAGCTACATTTCAAGCTAATCATTTTACTATTAATCAATAAACAATTTTACTGATTATACTTTTGAAGTGTAATTTTTCATCAAGT
>JAQFZL010000240.1:0-19165 GCA_034695685.1 Galumna lanceata
TGACTGACTGGACTCAGATTCTACGGCAGTGCTCACTATTCTAAGTGTTCTTTCATCGTCTTCTTTATGAGTAACCATTTCTTTTTGACAACTCTTTGAAAGATTGAGTGCAATGAATGCAAACCAACTCAACAAAACCATTGCCATTAGAAAAATGAAAAATACAGAAACAGAGAATCGGGGCTCAGGATATTCGGCAACTGTTGTGTTAGAATCGGGCGAAGTCTTAACACACGTCGGATTCCCACCGATTCCTAAGAAAATATTTTCAAATAAATCTAATATTTGCTCTCTTTTCCACATTCCAATTAATGAGCAAGGTCATTCAATTTAAAATAAAGATTACCTAGGTTACCTAGATTATTTATTTGATTATAAGTGATTTAAATTGAATGCAAATGTCGGGGATTTTTGGTATTTTCATAGTAAGTGATAAATTCATGCAAACCTTGAATTATAGCTGCAATGCTTGGGATGAGTCCACTTAATCCCTGACCGATCAGATAAGACATTAAATACTTTGATTTGAAGTGAGCCATAAATGGTAAGTATAGGACAGAAGTAGTGCAGTCGACAATTGCCAGAAGTCCTATCAGTAAAAGGAATATCACTGAATGTGAAGAACCACCGATTTGTGTGGTTTTGTCCCAAAAGAAAGTCAGAAAAAGACAGGACACCAACCCTATCAGTAGAGTCACGTGAATAGTCGGCCTCTCAATGTACTGATCCGTCAAATTATTATTAAATATATGAATACAAAAACTTTTCATACCTTAAGTGAAAAATGAAATTTTAGAATCGAGTAAATAATTGGTCCGATATTTGATAACTGGGTTATCACTACAATATAAGAGGCGATATTCCACTGTTCCGGTAATTTCTGGACCAAAATCGGTGTCTGAACCCAAACACCATTGACTTCAACCCAAGAACTGATACCGAAAATTACAGCTAAAATATCGACTAAAATAACTCTTTCTTTAAACGATATTTTGGACATAATTTCATAAATTATCACAACTTTTTGTATTTAAATTAAATGTCAAATAAATGACAAAATCTTAAGAGTATCACAAAAGTGGTGTTCTTTTAATAAATGTTTATATTTTTATATTTAATGTGTTTTTATGACTCAAATTACAGTCAAATAAAATTATGAGTAAAAGTGTATTGTTTTTGTCACTAATTTTTATTATCTAATCATTGCTTTTAAATATAATTTAAGAACTGATTTGAGATTAACACAAATATGAGCCTTTGATTAGAGCAATGATCTAAAAATGATCTCTTCCTGCAATAAACAAAGCATTCAATGATTTATCTTTGAAACCAGTGATCACTTAAAATATGATGATTTGTCTCATATGACGATTGCATCACAATTTCGTCAAATGTTTTCATTGAAAACCAGTAGAGATTTGCACCGAAAACATACTTTTATTCAGTAATAAAATGATTGAAATTCTCGGTTGAGTCCAAATTCCGTTCACATCTCTAACAAAACCATTGCATCACTTTTTCAATTGAATGCAAACTTTAAACCCTTTAATAACTAATAGTAAAATAATTTTATTAAACTTTTTTTTTTTTTGATAAAATGTTATTATATGTTATTATACGATACACTTAAAACAAAAATTTATTTTTATATCTAATAATTGTTTAATAGATTTATAGTTTGGTCTTATCGTTGTCTAAATATCGCTGAGATATGAATAAATATCTTTTGTTGAGTTCACTCTTTAAACTATATTTACATAAAATTGATTTGAAATTCAAAAGAATTAGAAAAATATTTGAGAAAAAGACAACAAAACAATGATTTAAAAGTGAATTATTATTGCATTCCATTAGTAATGAAAATATAAATAAATTGTAATTTTAAGATCGATTTGTCATTGAAGTGAAGTAGAGATTAGGTTCGTATCGTTCGTTAGCCCCAAACAAACAAATACTTTGATTACTCATTCTTTTGCTTAAATGTATTCAAACATAAAAAGTTATTAAATATTTAGAATCGATTTGTAATGAAATACACATAAATTGTATTAAGTGTTTGAATGTCAGAAAAGCTGAGAATAAATTGAATATAAAGGGTTAGGCTTTTGAAACCCATAAACGGGTCGATAGAAAAGGGCATAAAATCTACTTAAGAACGGGTCATACCTTCCAATGGAATTCACTTAAGAAAACAACTCAGAATCGGTGACGAACCCACTCAACACTCACTCAATATCTGAATGGAAGGCCTGGCGTTAAGTTCAACAATAAATTCAGATAATTCTCATCTGATTTGTGTTTATCTGATAAAAAGGAACCCATCGTTTAAATCTGATTTTCCGCATAATTCTCAATAACATTAAAACTTGAATTATTCTCAAATCAATAGATTTGCATTTAATTGCTTTTTATTATTTAATTTGATGTGAGTATGGCTTAAATAAATAAATGGCAGCAAATAATTGCTACTAAAGACCAATATTTCAGATAAATTGTCGGTTAAATTAAGAACTTATAATAAGTTACTATAATTCTAGTTATTTGATAGTAATTTTATAACTAATTTATTTTAAACTACACCTGAAATCATTATTATAACAATTTATAAGTGTTTCTCTTTTTTATTATATAATAAAAAAGGAAAGAAATAAAACATAAAATGCTTTTTGAAAAAAAAAATCAGAACTAATTGTGAATCAATTTTGGCTTCAGTTAAACGAAACATAAAAAACTTGTTTTAGAAAAACTGAATCATTAAATATATTTAAGTCATTTGATTCGATACTTTATTTCAATTTCAAAGAATGGAGAGCTCTGTTTGATAGCAATGAGAGGAACAATATTTGCACGAATATATACTATGTTCTCAGGATTCGCCTCAACTCATATACAAGTTTTGTGTTCTTTGATTCTAAAATAGTTGCATATCTTTGTGTGTCAGTCATCACTTCAATCGGCGCACAAAACTCTTTCTCTATAATTATCTGCTAAAGTATTCATCCATTAGTAGAGGGAATACCACTGATTGAACTATAGTTTCGTGAACTGACAATTAAATGCTAAAAATAAGAGAAAATTCAAATTTTTCTTCTGACAAATACAAGTGATGGCGATATTAATCATTTAATGGTTTACTTAACTTCAACTTCTGATGAGAAAATTTAAATCTAAAGCAAAGAAAACTAATGAAGAAAATAAGAGCAACAATTACTTTAAGGCAAAAATGGGTTAATTATCTCTACAAACATATGATTTATTAGCTCTTTTGAGTCAAAATTTTGACCATTTATTCTATTTGTTATATTAATTGACTTCAATTCATACCATAATCGGAATCAATGATTAATTTTACTAAAATTGAAATGAATTTTCCGTTAAATAGGAAAACATGTCTTAAACTAAAATAAATAAAAATGAAATGATTTAATCGATTTTTCTTTTCATTTAAATTACCAAAAAAATTATGAGAAAATAAAAATTCAAAAAAAGGATTTAAGAGCAAATTCTTTAATGCAATTCAAGTATTATATTTGATATACAATTTCTGATTTGGTTTTAAAAGAGTTAAATTAATTGACGAATAATTTTGACTTATTATTCGTCATTTGATTACAATCACAGATATTTCAATTGTAATATAATTATATAAAACTCAGATATCGATAACTCTAACATTATTTCACAGTTTTTTAATCTAAGATTTAAAAGCAGTTTAATTAAAAAAAGGATAAAATCAAGAAATCGATTTAAAAACATAAGTACAGAAAAATTATTATTTGATTTTAAGTTTAATGAAATATTGGTTTGTGTTTATGTGGTTCGATATAATTGAGAATTGACTAGGTGAACTTACAAGATAACAAATTATTACTTTCCCAGAATTAATGGCATTTTAAGCTTTAAATGACATAAAATCAATTAAAAAACTATATCTTAGGAATAAATATTCACTTTTTGTTGAGAAAATATGTTTGGATATAAAATAATTAATCTCACGAACCAGTCATTCAAGAGTCAGCTCTCGATTGTGTTTTAAGTGAAATATAATCTGAAATTTTCCTGTAATCGATGTTTAAAAAATGAAAATTTGTATTACTTTAATCAGAGAGTATTTTTAAAAAAAAAGATTTTCTAAAAACAAAACAAAAAAAATATTCAAAAGATATGAAATGAATATATTTATCATAAGAATTGCTTTTGGGCTTCAGTTCAAAGAAGACAAAACAAAACAAAACATTTAATGAAAGACTATTTCGTATTCTTTTTTTAATATTCATTATATTCCGAAGGAATGATTGATTGGATTTTTAAGCGCTTTTCATATAATTTATAGAATAATATTAAGCGATAATAAAATGATAATAAACTTATAAAATGAGTCTTAAGTATCAGAAATATCGGTATTTTTTAATGCAGTCGTTTCCTAAGTCAACAACAATAACGTGACCGTCGTTTGTGGTCACTAAACTGGTCGGTCGCTTCAGTTTGGCGTCACTGCTATCGATGCAGAATTTCAAGTGACCAGAGTTCAGGTCAAACACTTGAATAAAGCTCTTGCACTTTTCGACTCTTGTCGCCAACAGATTCTGTTTATTGTCAACAGTTATCCCACAGTACTGTCCCCTATTTTTTCCTTCGGCATAGATTTTACGTTTGAAACGACCACAAGAGTCGAACACTAAAATTCTGGAATCGGCGATCAAAATATCTCCTTCCGGATCGAAAGAGACGGCACCGATCACTCCCAATGGTTCCATATTCGCATTATTGCTTTGTTTCGATGAGTTATTCGACGGAATTCCTGTAATCTTTATGTTAAGTTTGCCGACCGGATAGAAAAGGAAGACTGTGTGCGCGCCGTTGTCCGCAACAATTATATCTCCCTTTGGATTCACGTCAATAGTCGTCGGCTCAATGAAGTCCCGGTGACTAAAATGTCTGATGAACTGTCCATCGAGTGTCAGTTCAGTTATATTCTTATTACGCCAATTACTGACTAGAATTGTCTCTGAATTGGCAGTTAATGCAATGCCAGTACCGGCCCTATTCCCCAATCCATGGCCTTCGATATGTTTGACAAAATTGAACGGAGAGTTAATGCAATCGTTTTGCAATAGTATTTTGATTCTTCCATTTCCGGTGTCCAACACATAAATTCGACTGTCCTTTTGACTTATGGCTAGACCTACGGGTTGGACGAATTGGTGCTGATCTGAACCACGACAGCCATATATACAAATTGGATTTATATGTTCTGATGCCTCCACTTCTATTGGATAGTCTTTGATGGGTCGACCGAAAATGGATATCTTAAGACTATAAACTCCACTTTTAGGAGGTGTGAAATGCGCTTCATATGTGCCGTCTCTATTGTCCACAATTTTTGTACTAATATTGGTGTTATCAGTCATGTGTTTGAGTTCAGCGGTGACGGGATCGCCACCAAATTTTTGACGCATTCCATTGTAATCATATGCTGTGATGTGCGCTATAGAACGCAAATGTGCTGAGCATTTGCTGACAGAAGCGGTGCAAAGAGAGGGAAATGTTTTGCTGGTTCTTATGGTCCCGAAATTATTGACGCACTCCTGAATGTCATCAACGGCTGTGTTATGCAAATGTTCGTAACGTATGAAACAGTTTTCTCGCGGTTCGAGTAAAGTATTCACGGAATCTAACTTTAGGTTCAGATCTGAGATTTTTTTACTGATATTTCGCACTTCGACCTGATATTGAAGTCCACAGCAATCCGTTTCGACCTTTGCTTTTTCCGTTTCAATAATATTCAACTGTTCGGACAAAACATTTCTTTTGTCTTCTCTTATCTTTTTGGCAAAACTGAGTAATTCTTGCCTTCTTCTGTCGACAACATTAATAATCTCCTGAAACGTTCGATTGATGTCTTCAAACGAATGTTCGGAATTTTGGTCTAATTTTCTCATTTCATTTAAGACATTATCTGCCGCTTCATTCAATTTTTGAATGCATTGATGCGCTTTATATAACAATATTTCACTCAAACGCTTTATTGCTATCGAGAATGGGATCACCTGATGGGGGAAAGCATCTCATCATTAATAAATGGATCACTCGTTCCAATTATGAAACAATTATATAAATCAACTTAAATAATGTCAGATAAGATATAATTACCGTATGTTCGCAACCATTAGAGCCCTCTTTTAGATTATTATGCAGTGTCTGTCCATTTGATACATTAGATCCATTGGAACCGTGAGAACCACCCGTACAGACACTGCAGAAGACACAGTCACAGGTCTCACAGAAGAGGAGCTCTTGTGTTACGTGATTCGAACATTTGGGTATCACTTCACGTCTTTGACGGGCCATTAAATCCAATAATTGGTTGACCAGAAAAGATGGTGGAAATGCAATTACTCCTCCGCGAGGGATTTGAATCGATTCCCGACATATGGGGCACCGGAAGCATCCATTTTGGTCACGAAGTCCGGCCGCCGCCGCAATCCGTTCCAAACATATTCGGCATATAGTATGGGAACAGGGAAGCAGTTTTGGGGTGTGCTCTCCAGCATCATAGGTATATAAACAGGTGCCACACGTCAGGAAACCTTCAGTGAAGTCCTCATAATTAATGGATACCGTTTCAACCAATGTTGAAGATGTCATCATTTTGCGACCCAATTGGGATCTAATGATAAAATTTGAACCAAACATAAGACAAAAACCCAGAGTTTATAAATATTTATAACATTTATATTATTAAATAAAATAATAAATAATAGACAAAAAAAAAGATTTCCGTTTTCATAATATGACAAAAGATGAGTAAAAAATGTTTTGCAATAATTTTTCAGTGAATTTGAATAACACCACAGATGTTACTATAAAAGTATAACCCAATCATCACTCTTTCAAAACCTTTATAACCGATAATTAAGATTTTGTGTGAAAAAATTTTTACTTACATTGAAATACAACTCATTTTTATAACTTTTCTTTTGGACCAAAAGTATTGAATTTTTAGTTAAAATAAAAAAATGAATTTTTTAGTTAATAAGTGTCGGCCAAACAAAAACATTAACTCATTTTCCTCGTTATTTAATAAATTACAAAATCTGACCTTAAAGTGAAAGACATGTTCTCATTGAACAACAGATTAAGTACTATAATAACAATTGTTTTCAGTCAAACAACCAATGAATGATTCACTTGTTTTAAGGATATCTTAACACTAAATCACTTTTCATGAATTGTCAATACTATACAATAAAGGGCTGTAAACACACCAAAGGAGAGAAACCTTTAATTAATTCATTTAGCGTTCAATGAATTCGTCGGAAGAGTTTTACAAAAGTCTAATGAAATGCAGAAAAAGCAATAAATATTTGAATGATTTCAGCACTACTTTAATGCCCACTCATTGTGAGGACTCAGTCAGGTCTTAGGTCTTTGCGATTGAGTGACGAGTGAGAGAGTGAACTCTCTTTTGCCTTATATATAAGGTATGGGTAATGTAGACAAGTAGTGATCACAGATCGGGTGCACTACTATTTCAAAACAAAGACAACATTTTTTCAAATACTCTAAACTTGGAGTTTTTGAATAGAAATATATATAGTTTCTGAGAAAACAATAGATTTGAGAAAAAGTAGTGTAAAACTTACTGAAGTGCATATCGGAGGGCATCATAACCGGCGGCACTCGAGAGCTGAACTGAAAAACTCATTATTTAAATAAATGGTAAAACAATTGACAATTAATTCATCACAAGTTTTGCATTTAATCAAATGTTGGCATAAAAGTCACTAAATGTTTATAAGTGAACTCAAGACGACAACAAACAGACCAAACAACAAATCTATGCATTGATAGCAAAAAGTGCGCACAAACTGTGTTTAACGTCAATTTAGAGGACAATTCTTACGATACAATTCAAGGCAACCGACGCTTAGTTTAAGTACTAAACGAAATGTGAGCCCAAAATCACTAAAAAGTTTTAACAAATTTTATTCAGAGAAAGAAGTGACTCAATGGAAGAGTGGAGTAGAAGTGCCACAACCTTGTGGTGGTTCAGCTCTTTCTCATTCCCTCCAAACTAGATATCAGTGTTGGCTCAGCAGCTGTTGGTGGCGTTGCCAAGCATTCAATACAGACTCATCCCATTTGTTATCAATGATAATATCAAGCAATTTGTTTCTAATCCAAAATCAAAGCAATAGTTTGGAAGACATAAACAAAACTAAGAATTCTATCCTTTGATTGAATGCCATAAACTTTATATAATGTATACAAACTTTTAACAAAAACTGATAAACTATTATAAAAACGATTGTAAATATTAAAGGGATTCGAATGTAAATGAAAAGAAAGCCAAAGGCAGGCATTGCCTCCAGAATGGATATGTGTTGGTTAACATACCTGTGCTCAGATCGAGCACAACAACTTTATATACCAAATCCGAGTAATGTTTTCAATATAAACATTAAAAATTGAAGCGAATCTTTGAAGTGTTTGAAGGTCTGCCTGCAGTTGTCTCCAGTGTCTGCCCGGAGCTAATTATTGTCACATAACGTCAAATAAGGTTTCGATAATTTTTCATTTAATATGAGCTCTCATTATGTGATATATAATATCAACGTTTGAAACACTTTTTCTATTTTGCACTCATTTCATAACTAAGAGTCAATTATTAAATGCAATTAATTCTGAAACAAAAGCTCATAATTCGTGACATCTTTTCATTCATAGGTTGAAATTCCACTAAAATTTTCTTTAGACTCTTTAGACATATTTTGAGTCAACAAAATGTTGTATGAAATGTATAGAGTTGAGTGAATGCCTCCAACAGACAATCCTCTTCTTTATTTTAATCAGTGAAACGAATGAGAAAATCGACAAAAAAAGTTTTGTGTATAAGAAAAGGGAAAATAGTATAAACATTTCCTGTGCTCTGACCGAAAAGGGCCCGGTTTTGGTCTTGAATTAACATTTTGTGTGCATATGTTTAAAACAGAATAAATGTTTGCAGTAATTATCAAGAGTTGGTAAGACGTGGCAGACGAGTCGACCACCAAAATTGATAGACAGTGCGGATGGACTCACACTGTGTTTACTCAGTTCTTGGCTTTTTTACTATAATAATAGTGAATGAATTGGCAGACAGTGCTGTCAAAGACCAAGACTTCTGGAAAAGTATATTTTTTACAAAAAAATTATTGGTTTGTTATATAGGTTTGGCTGATGTTGTGGTGAACTTAAACTTTTTCAACTGATTTTAAGGCACACGTCCTGCCATTAGTACAAACACTCGTTGTTTGTATTCCCAATTCTAACATATATTGAATTGCAAGTCATAAAAATTGTTTGGCCTCTAAGCCCTTCCGGAGTAAAGAACCGCACGTTTGCTCTGATCTTTGAGTTAATCAAATTTCGACTCAGAAATAGTATTCACAGCCTTTCAGTTGATTTAAAATCATTACTCTTCCAATACTCATACAAACAAAGAAATTAGAGATTCTTTTTGTATGAGAGTTTGGATTTCACTCAGAATTTTCACGACTTAAACACTTATCTTTAAAACACAACTCGTATTCAACTCTCTCACCCTCTCCTTCGTTCTCTTCAATGAAGTTATGCCAGATTTTTGTTGTGATAAAAAATGCAATTTTAATAATTGGATGAAAGAGAGTAATAGACAGTAATAGACTTTAAGTACAATATTAGACAAATACTAAATATAGAATATTCTCAAAGAAAAACTGAGAAAATTCTTTTCACATAAAGTTTAGTCAAGTTTTTCTTCAGAACTGATAAATTGAAAGACAGAATCATTTCTTCTGAAAAATTAATGGATTCGAGTTTTGAAGAATTCTTAGTCCGACAAATGACTGAAAACTAAAGTCAAAAGTCTTTTGACTCTTCACTAAATGACATATAATTGCTATGAATTTTGATTAAATTCAATGATTAAAAACAAAGTCTTTAAAAGATTAATTTGTGCAAAACATTCAATCAAATAAGCAGTCACTCATCGGAGTCACTTAAATTAACATGCACTACCAACATTACCAAGCTCATTTATAAAATTTATACAAACTCTAATGTGAAAAAACTTAACGCAAACTTAAAAAAAGAGGAACTAATCATTAGTTAATTACTAATGAATAAAATATCGAAATAATTGAAGTGAACTTAAAATTATTAATTAAATGACGAAAAAAATTGGTTTCAAACATAAATCGAAAAGAAGAGCAAAAATTTGTGGAAATCATGTGAAACGGGAAAATTGGTTAATTTAGCTCTTGGCAATTTATTATGGTTTAAATATGAAAATTTACAACAAAATTAACTTCAATTCAAAGATATATTAAAACCTCGAAATTTTTTATTTCAAAAAAAAATTAAAATTCACTTTAAAATGTGTTTAATATTGAATTAATGGGAAAATATTATTAAAAAACATAAATATTCGAAAGACTTTCAGTTAAGAGTAAAAACATTCATCTGATGTATAAATGAAAAGACTGACAAAAAAGTCTTAATTTAGTGGATATGGTATTAAATTTATCGCTCGATTCTATTAAATGATAACCGAATAAAGTAATGCAAACATTGAAACGTGAACTCATGGCTCGAGGAAGGGATTCCCAAAACAAAAAACATTATAACTGCAAAAGAAGTTTAGTAATGTTGGGATGTGCCTTGGTCATTTCTATTACTACTTATATTAATTTATAAAAACTTAATATACTTTAGTTGTGTTATCACTTTGAGAGTGAATGAGTGGGGAGAGGGAGGGGAGAGGAAGAGTTGTTGCATGCAATGCAATGATAAGAAAGGGAACATTCATTTAAAATTACGGATATTCGACGGATCACTTGTTTTTTAATTTATTATTCAACTATAGATTGAATGATAACTTTTTGCGATTTATATTTAGAGTATTTTGAAAAATATATGAATCCAATTGAATCCAAAATTATGTTTAGAATAATTAGAACTCTTTATTTCAAACAGAGAGACATTTGAATTCATGTCAGAGAACCTGGTTATTCAATAGAACCAATTAATTGCTTTCAAAATATTATAAAAGAATTTATTTGAAAAGTTTTTTGACTTTAAATCTGATGTTTGCGATACGGAATGGGAATAATAGTGTCAGACATCGAATGTCAAAATGAAATAATAATTTCTACAAACAATACAGATATAAATGCATCCGATTTATGGCATTCAAAGAATGGATCGTAGGATAAGACTTGAGTTAATGGCAAATCAAAAATGAATATAAAAAATAAAATGAATGCAAATCTGATTTAAATTCAAAGTCAAATCTAATTGAAACCGAAAGAGAAGATAATTTTTTTTAATAAAATATATTTTACTTTTTTTTTGTTTAATTAATGATAATTAAACAATTCATTCGAGGGAATAATTCTCAGTTTAAATGCCAAACGAGTTATAATTGAATGAAACCCAAAATGAAAAAATCTAATAATCATATGAATTGAGATAACGTCGAAGTAAAAGGAAAAATAACTGCATTTAATCGTTAAAACCATTTGAATAATATTTAATTTAGTGTTTGACCCAAACCAGTAATTGACAGAAAATGCATACATTTATTTTGGTTAAGAGATATGAGAACTAAATAACGGGTTATGTATTAAGAATTGCGTAATATTTTAAAGAAAAATTTTTGGAAAAAAAATAGTTTATAATAAAATCTTTTTTAAAATTTTGAAATATTGGAAACAAATTCTTTTCTAAAATAAATAAATTTTGGAAAAATATGTTTTAATTGACACAAAATAAATACATAGAATATGGAATCGATATAATAGTGTTCATATTAGGTCTCCCACACAACCATTGGAATGAACTGTCTGTCAATCACCTAAAATGGGTCACAAAAAGTTTTGGAAATTCTTTAAACAATTTTTTCTGACGATTAAAAATATTGAAAGAAAATATACGCGAAGAAAGAGAAAGATATTAAATATCATATGATTTTTGAAAATTTATTTGACTTCGAGTTCATAAACATCTATGTTTGCCATCAAATAAGTCTGAAAATCAGTTCAAAATCAGCAGAAAACTGGTCGACAGACATTATCTGAGTTAAAGCCATTCCTATCTTACAAGTGATAACTCGTTTTCTCCAGTTATGCATAAATTGCATTAAACTAAACTTACATCAAAACATAATATATTATATTTCATATACAAAGAAAATACTATTCATTTTTAAGAGTTTCCGAAATATATTATCGGAGAATAAAATTTGGAAAAATATTATAAATTTATTCAAATAAACAAAAGATAAGAGAAGACAGCGCTCAACAAATCTCTGTTCCCAAAGATTATTCAATCGATTAACAATACATAAGGAATGCGTTACGAATGAAAATACAATACTTTTGGAGAACAAAAAAACTTCGGGACAATTGGGAGAAACATAACTATTTATTATTGATTTCCAGAGAAAACAATGTTTAGACTTTGAATAAACACTTTTAACAAACATTTAAAATCAAATAAAATAAATTTTATGAAAAATTTAATGAATTTTTAGTTCGTATTTATTTACAAAATTAGAGGTTTTTTTAAAAAAAATAAATTGTTTTTTGTATTTAAAAAACAAATCGATATTTAAATGCATTTGAATGGACTTTAAATTTGATAACAATTTGAGACATTTTTATCAAACTTTCTGCTGGTTTAACATAAATGCGGAAAATGTGATAAAAATTATCTTTAATTTTATTAGAGTCGACGCCCACTTA
The DNA here is from genome assembly GCA_034695685.1 of Galumna lanceata. Lineage (NCBI taxonomy): Eukaryota > Metazoa > Arthropoda > Arachnida > Sarcoptiformes > Galumnidae > Galumna > Galumna lanceata. The sequence continues at coordinate 12,768 of JAQFZL010000240.1, forward strand.
AAGTTGGATCAAATATTATTGTCAGTAAATAAATGGGCGAAACATAACTAATGATTAGTTTTTTGTTTGGGAAACAGAATAAACTAAAAGTTATGAGTATTTAAGAGGACTCCAATTGACTCCAATGCGCGACCAATGACTTCATTCTTAATCAGATTTACTTAACATAAAAAACTTTATTCTTTGATAAGCATTCCCTCAGTTTTAAGTCAATAAAGAAAACAATCACTGAAATGAGCGAAAGGGAACAAATGAGGAACAATAAGATAATACCGTATTTGCGCTCAGAATAATAATGGATGGTTTGACTGAATTGTTTAAAAAAATAACTCCGGGTTAAAGCTTAGAGGCTTTGATAGGATTTTTAGATATATCTGAATGTTATTCTACTGTTACTAATAAATAAAACTTATAATCATTAAATAATTCATAGATTTATAGTTCAAATTGAAGTCCAAAGAATATTTAGCAACACTTTGCAAGGTTTGGTCACTAATCATATCAAGATTTGAACAAAAATATAATTTAAAAAAACATATTAGATATAAGGCTATGGAAAAACCAAAACAGAGTCATATGATATGCAAACCATTAAAAATCATATTATTGTTTGAATTAAAATACAGTCATTTAATGGAAAAAATCAAAACATTTCAAATATTGGCTGACGTTGTGTTACACGAAGTCAAGGACTTTGAGGTTATTATTTATATAAATTTTCGTTATTCTCTCCATAAACTTGAAATTCATATTTTGAAATCATAATTAATAGGAGTATAAAGAAATATAAAAAAATATTATTATTATTTAGAGAAAAAACAGTTTCACGATTTTAAGTTAGATTTCGGGGAATAATAAAAGAAAAATATTTATTTATATTTTGTTATATGAATGAGTTATTAACTTTTTATTGAATATTTCAGAAATTAAAGCAAAAGCTATTTATTATGAAAATAATCGAATAATAAATTCTCGAATTCAATACATAATTAATATTTTATGACAAATAAACCTTCATTTTATACTACAATAAACGAGAGAACAAATTTCAAAACATGTAATTCAAAACAATATATATATACAAATGAAATACTATTTGTTTTTAATTGTTTGCATTAATTTGTCGAAAGTAAGCATTAGGTGAAATGTTTGTCATGTCTTAAGACTCAATACTTGAGACAAAATAAAGAAAATAAAATCTGTTTGATTTGTTTGATTAGAGTTTGGCGAGAGTTCATCAAAAAGAAAACCGAAAGTAATCGATGATATCATAACAATGTTTTTTACAATTGATTTAAAGACATTTTTTTCTTATTAAAACAATGGTTTTCTATGAAATTAATACCTATTTATTGAGTGTTAACACAATAGCGTTAAGAATTGGTGAATGATTGGCATATATTATGATTAACATATAGGCATTTGTGACTAATTTAGGCATTTTTGCATCGATTAGATGCTATGTTTGAGTTCGTGAGTCGGCATTACTTTATTAAAAGCCTGAGTCTTGACAAAAGAGGAATATTACAGAAGCGAAGGTATTGTTTTGATTGCAACGCCTAATCCCATGAATTTTTAGCACAACCCCAACATATTTAGGGAACAGACATTTTTTGGGGATCAAAATTTTCGAGTCCTTACGAATGAATAAATTCTGGCTCTGAATCCAAATTACATATTTGACGGGCGTTTGTGCCGTTCACACAACTTATTCATTACTAGCGATCAAATAGTTTTCAATTTCAATGTAAACCTCAACTAAAAGCTCACACAAAATGACTCAACCATTGGTTGAAAGGTTGAAAAAAGGTTCTGAAAATAGTAAACCATTGATTCAATGGAATGAATAGATTGGATTCACACCAAATTCAGTGCAAAATATACAGAATTGCTTCCATGAAATTTCCATTAATAATGAATTAGAATAAAAGACTGTATTTTCTTTCATAAGTTTTACGAATAGTTTTGAAGCCTTTCTATTGTCTGAAAATTTAAAGCAGAAGTCATTGAAATCTGAAAACTTTCTTTTCTTATCCCATAAAAAGAGGGACTTTTTAAGTGAAAAATAAAAACTTTTAAAACTTGTGATTAATCTGTGAAGTCATACATTTTAAAGAAATAACTGGGAACTACCGACTAGTCGAGTGCATCAACACTTGTTGGCTGTATATTATGATGTGCTAAAAGAATTTAAGAATATCTCCAATACTTTTAGAAAGAGAAACGATTGGAAAATGAAAAATAAAATCCGAAATTAGATAACAGAAAACTACTAAAAAAAATCTGGTTCTAAGTCCGAGTTTCTATGTCTGAGCACAGAATAAATTTTTCAATTGTATGTAACGCGTGATTGCAATAATAAATATTTTTTGAGACCTCATAAATTGTTTCCACTTCTTGTTTATAATTTTTAGAGATTTATAATCTTGCACATTTGCCCGAAACTCGATTGTCCAAAACTTAATTCACCAAAAATGATGGGATGTTCCGGAAAAAATTCCGATTTTTATTGTTAGTCAGAATTATTTGAGTTTCAAAAATTTGTGGCAAAAAAAACTAAAACATATTCCCAAAATATTCTTGGCTATCTTCACCTTAATTTTGGACAAATTAATTTTGGGCAAATGGTTTCGGGTAAGTGTCTATCCCTGATTTTTTTAAAATAAACTCTGAGAACTCGTTTTATTTGAAGTAATAAAGTCTTATAAAATATTAATGACTAATAGAAATGTGTGAATCAAATTCGCTTTTGTTTCATACTTTTTAATGAATTTCATTACATGTAATGACGTTATTATTAATTAAAGTAAAGTTTATAAAAGGGATCAACACTCGATTCTTTGGGGAAATACATCCAAACACTTGACTTTTCGTTAAAGTTATTAATCAGAATTAAGTTTTAAGAGCCTACAGATATTAATACATTTTTCCTTCAAAGATAACAAATTATTGAAACTTTGGCTCAAAAATTGCAAAACTAAACTAAACCCAAAGAAAGCTTTACTGAAATCAGCGAATGATTAAACAAATTAATGCCTTTTTCCAGATTTTATTTAAACACCTTTTTTCTTAATGACACTCATTGAAAGGGTTCCCATCCTTTTAAAACTATTTCAGACTAATTTTCATATAAGTTAACCCTTTTCTCAAATATTGAAATTATTTGACATTAATTTCTTAATTAAACTAATAATACTTTAAATCAGTTATTAGTTTTGGTTATAACTAAATAATTATATAAATCAATAAATAATTGTTTTTTCATTTCATTTGGATTTTATTCAAAACAAATTCAAAACACATTTAAATAACGAGAAAATGTTATTAATTTTAAGAGAATCGACTGAAGGCTAAATACAAATTTGTTATTCAAGATTAGATTATGTAAGCAGTGATTGAAAAATACGTGAATTTATTTACATAAATAACAAATTATTATAATTATATTTAGATATGGATTGGGATTAAAATTTAATTATTTTCTCTGAGAAAATATCTTCAAATATTTATTATTTATTAAACAAAAATTAATATGAAATACAAAAATAATTTTAAAATTCTATAAATAAAAGTAAATCAAATATAAAGGGAGTCAACAAAACAACAAAAATTTCGATGGATTTCCTCTCTTACTAAAGGAAATTAAACTGATTAGGGAATGGTTTTTACATAACAGTAATAACACATCTGAAGTAAGAGTGACTCAATTTTTAAACACAGTTTTAGAGTATTCACACCCGAAAAATAGTGGTTCACAAGAAATTAAAGTTTAGACAGAGATAGAGAAGGATAGAGAAAGTGAACAAAACCCACACAATTCCAGAGCAACGAATTAATATACTATTAATGTGGAGAACAGTTCTTATTCTGAATAAGTAATGAGAAATTTTTTCTTTAAAAAAATAAATAAATGATTGATTGAAGACATTCGGGAAAACACGAGTTTCACAATAGAGACCATATAATGTATGTAACTGTTATCGCATTTTTCAAATTGGCTGACATTTAAGGACAAATACCAAGAGTGCAGTTAAATAGAGACTCGAAAGTTAAAAGAATATAAAACAAGAAATCAAATTCTAATGTAAAATACAATCGACACTAAAAATAATAATAAAATATCGGATTTGGAATGAATTGCATTAAGATTTTCCTCTGTTTTACATATGATTTGAATAAACGAGAATTAAAAAAAGTAAATAAAATCACGACTTTTAACAAACCTTTTCTATGGTTTTAATTCTTAAAACGAGTTAATAATAAATAAATAAAAGAAAATCACAATTTTATGAACACAAATGAGAGGAAACTCTTTAATAATTTCTTAATTCAAATAATAAATTAAAACTAAAGTCGAGAAACAAAACACTGAAAAAAGTAATAAAAAGATAACTTTTAAGTGTTATCTTATATATCGTAAAAGTAATTCAATCGAAGGCAAAGGTCGACAATAAGGTAGAGCTAAATATGATTCAATATTTTCTTTGCTAAACCTGTATTGGAATCGCGTTGTGAGAGCCAGTCGTGTGAAAACACCTGACTTCAGATAAAATCGTTTAATTTCTTATATATGATATAATGAATATTAATATATAACTGCATTCTAGTAATGAGTTATTTATGTTTTAAATAAGATTTTTCCGCTGATTTATGAATAAAATAGTTATTATAAAATGTTTTCAAATTCTTTGCAAAAGACTTTTCACTTATTTCTAATTGAAAAAAGTTTTTTATTTACTTATAAAGTGATGAACGAAGAAATCAAAGTTTAATACCACTCTCTTATTATAAGTTAAAACTAAAATAAAGTTTTCACTTTATCTTAAAAAACTAAAAATATTTGACACTTGAAATGTCTGTTAGTTTTCACTGCAATACAAACGTCAGGAAAGCTGTGAAACCAACGCTTTTCCACATTAAATGCTAACCAATCGATTGAAAAATTATCTGTTTTGGCATAACTTTGACAGGACTTACCTCTTCTTATTTTTTCTGTGACTTATAATTAATGAGAAACTAAAACATACGACACATTATATAAGAGTCAAACCCATTGCTATGACTACATTTAGGCAACAAATTAACCAAATATTTTCACTCAAAACGTCATTCAATAGCAAACTGTGAATCAATACTTAATTAAACTAAAAAAATCACTTCAAGTATTTTAAATGAAAATAAAATGGACTCAAACTTTGAATTTAATTTCAAATTATTTTTCAATAAAAACGATTTCCACGAAATCACGAAATAATACTTTTATCTCTTGTTTTACGAATGACTACAAAGTTATTGATTTAATTAAATTACATTCAAAGTACGAAACTTTCAGTAATTAAAGTAAACATAAATTCATATAAAATATTAAATTAATAATTAAAAACAAAAATTCAAAGACTTACTCGTCTTCAGCGCAGTCTTCAGTCATGTCTTGTTTTCCTATTTAATGGTTTCGTTTATTATTAATTTAATAGATATTTAAAACCAAAACATTGTTTTGACTGATTTTATGGTATTAACAAAATAATGATAATATTTGTTAATTGAATGGATTGGATGTCAATGGTTTCAGTCAATTATTTGAAGGCATTTAATTCGGTTTTAAACTGAAATTCGTTGCAATCAATGGAAGTAAACGATACTAAAAGTGTATGAAATGCAGAGCAAAACAACGACTGGAATACAGTGTTGTTGTTGTGAGCACTGAGTCAGTGCTCTACCGATGGATCGCTTGAATATTAGACCAACCTTTCTATGGAGAGCGCAGTTGTCGATCAGAAAAGCGTTGTAAGAATAGACGCCAATACACACCGTCTCTCCCTTTTGCTCTCCTCTTCCCTTTAGTGCTCGGAATAGAAACCACTGTTTCCACGGCTTTTATATTAGTATCGTTTGAGTCTAAACTATTAATTTTTTTTATTCACTCCAAAGTTTAATCCAATTTAATATTTAATAATCTTTCCCTTCAAATGGGAGGCGATATAACCCTTTAAAGTTGAATGGAATGAATGGATGACTTCCACTTGAATTATATTTCGTGAAAATCTCAGATGGGATTTGTATCTGAGAAGAGTTATACCAAAAGTTTGAAGGAAGCGGTCCTTATATGCGTTCATTGAACGGTACGAAACTTCTCTCAAAGTTTTGAGTTCGCGTTAACACAGAATCTGATTGAATGACAAAAATAACTTTCGTTTTAATGATTTGTTAGAAGACTTTCAAAATGAATAAATGGTTCACTATTTCAGTAAATATCAGTTCAATATTTATTAAGTTTTCCATACATTTCAATATTTCACGCGACGGGCGTTCATATCTATTCCTTAAGACTTAAGTATTTAAATGAACAAAAACAAATCAAAAATCTTAGTATAATTAGTTATAATTATTTTGATTTG
>JAQFZL010000241.1:0-19159 GCA_034695685.1 Galumna lanceata
CATTTTCCCATCCATTTTTGACCTTTTTAGCCCCATAAATGAAAGACTTTGATTATGAATAACACAAGAGAAGATAAAACTAATTTAATAAACTGTAAAATCAAATCAAATCTTAACTAACATTTGTTTCGATTTGATTTCTAATTCATTAGCTTTTGTTATTAACAAATTATCTAGGTTCAATTATTTATTCAATGGATTACTACAATTGTTAATATTTAACTTTTAAAATAATTAACTAAAATTAGACAAATTAAAAGTGCGAGAAAACAACTAAAGAATTTTAAAAGTAATACTTTTAGTAAAATTTTTTGTTTTTAAAACAAAAGAAAATGAAAAAAAAAATATTAAATTTTATAAAATTAATGAAAAATAGATTATTTTCATCGCTTTCTTGAAAAGATATCCATAAAAACCATACAAAAGATAACAAATAAAGCAATTATTCCGACAATAATTGTGAAACAAAACCAACAAATAATTATAATTAATAAAACTTTTATTTAGTAAATAAAACAAAGTATACAAAACTAACTGTAAAACAAAGTTTAAAATAAAATCAAAATTTGTGAAACATATCTGAAATAGCGTTAAATCTGAAACACTTAAAAGACTTGATATCATAAAATCGATGTCCATATTCACTGCAATCACTTTTAGTCCGTTCGTCGAAATATTCCATAACATTCTTCTCTACCGACGGGTACTCCTCTTTAGTGCAAACCTCCTTTACTTTTCTAAGAAGACAATATCCCATATCAAAAGTACCGCAACATTTTGCCTTTTGATTGTCTTTTTCATTACTCCAGTTCTTATCAATTTGATTATAGCAGTCTTTAATTCTTAGGGTCACTTTTCCAATACAAGCCATACCACTACCAATCCGTGAAATCCAATTGGAAATGTCTCCGAGAATTCCAGTTAATGAGTCGCCATTTGATGAGTTGTTGGCAGAAATAATTGAAATTATTATAAATAATTCAATAATAAAAACAAACATAAATTTTGTTGAAAACATATTAATCATAAAATTTATAAAATGGTTTTAATTAAAATTAAATGATTTTATATTTAATAAAAAAAATAAAGAAATACATATTTTTGTTTTTAAAAAATCTTATTTTATTTATAATTTATTTTTATTATTAATTACATTAATTAGAGTTCGAGATTTACCTGAAAAATATGTGAAACTGAAAGCGTATACATTTGTCAGACAAACATTAAACCTGCAAATGAGAAGACATGGACTCAATTTACTTGATATGATTACCGATCACTTGACAGAGATCTCAGTACTCAGCCTAAGATAAATTATTTCTCTTTAAGGTTATTATAAAAAGAGCTCTTATTTGTGGACAATTTGTTGTAAAACCATATTTTTCTTATTATATATTTTAGAAATGAAAATATTACTGAAAAATTGGATTTTAAATAATTAGTTAATAATAGGATTGTTATAAAATTATTGTATTCATTAATTTGAACAAAAGAGATGATTCTTAAGACAATTGGGATATTATTTTGATTATAAAGTTTGAGGATTTATTAACAAATGTTATACAAAATTTGTGGCAAAAATTTTATTTAATATCGAAAGAAAATGAGATAAAATATTTTGGATTTCAAATGAATAATGAATTTAAGGAAAAATATAGAATTGATTTCATCGTCTTCTTGATTTGGCACAGATCGCCCCACAAACAATAAATACGATAATAGACAATACAATTATCCCGACAATAATGCCGACACCAAACCATGAAATATGACACTTCCAAGATAACAGATCAAAAGATCGATGGCCATAATCACTGCACTCATTTTTACTTATTTCGTCGAGATATTCCAATATATCCTTCTCTGCACTCTTGGACTCTTCTTCGGTGCAAATCTCCTTCACAACTTTGATGACACAATTGCCCATATCAAAGATACCGCAACACTTAGCCTTTTGGCCATCTTCACTACCCCAGTCCTTTTCAGTTTTGGCATAGCAGTCCTTCAACATATAAAATCCAGAAAATGGCCATGCCATTTTTATAGCACATAATGGACCAATTTTTCTTAACCAAAAGGTGACGTCTTTGACAACATCCCAAAATCCAGGGTCAGCAGTGGTTAAATTGTTGGCAGAGATGACTGAAATCAGTGTAAAGAATGCAATAATGAAAGCGAACATAACTCTTATGGAAAACATATTAATTATAAAACTATAGAATAGTTTTAATTACAACTAATGTCTTATTCTTTAGAAATCAAATATTTCTCTCAATTAATATAATTTTAGTGAAATTATCCGAAATTCAATAAAAATTTGAATTTATTTGAATTCTTAATATAATTTTAAAGCGCGAGAAAACAAAAATTATTAAAAAAAGAAAGAAATACTTTAACACTAATTGAGGTCATCTCTCAATAATGTAAAGTTTTAGACAATTATACATACAATTTATAATTATAGACAGTTATTATAGCTATCTATAAATGGCATCATTCATAGACTCCTTTTTGTTATCGATAACAAACCATGAATATAATAATTCTTCAAAATTATTCTTCAAATATTGAGTTCAATAAAGGATAGACTGGTGTTATTCAACTTAAGTGGAAGAACCCCTTAATTAAAATTCTATGAATGTTTTAATTAAATTTATTAAATTTTATAAATTAAATAATTTTAGCACTAATTAATTCAAAAGAGTTCTAATCTATTCTTTAAATACTTTTTAATTATTAATCCAATACATATTAGAGAGAAAGACATCCAAATGAACACTCAATTGTATGCCTTCTCTATAATTATTATTATAATTAATATTTAATTAACTTTTTTTTGTTTAATTATTTAAATTAATTTAATTAATTGAGAAAAATATTTGTTAATCCAATTAAGAGTGAATTTTATTTATAAATGATCTCTATATCAGCCTTTGGGTAATGATTTCCTGCAAAGTTTATAAGAAAGTTAAACCATATTTAGAATAAAGTGGAGAATGCAATGAGAAATGTGTCGGACACATGTCTTAGAGATTTATGACAAGAGTCTCAAAAAGGGAGGAAAATGTATTTATTTATTTTTGTTTATCCATTAAAATAGCAGAACATTAGGCGAAAGTCAACATCACTTGTATTACATAACAAAATGTTAATTATGTCTACAAAAATAGATTCACTCAAATCTATGCTCAAGTTTTTCAAAGTTATCTCTCTATCAAATTTCCATCCGTAGTCTTAAAAGTTCCCAGTTTTGCTTTTTGCAAGATAATTAACATTATTCATCTTTTTCTAATTAAAAAGCTATAAAAATCCATTAAAATTGTTTTGCTTAAATTTCCTTGATAGAAAAAAATACACTTGTATAAAACGTGATTGATTGAGACAAGGTTAAAGTTTATACTTGAATACAATAAGAGGAAAATTAGTGTTTAACACATTTATGCATATAATCAGTGAATAAATAAATCAATGCTTGAAAATGATTTTAGTTTACACTTAAGATAAGAATCAGTTGACATACAGTTGAAGAATCTGTAAGAGAGGAATACCAACGACGACAAGTGAACCGTTGATTGAAGACTACAATTGTATATAAACTGTTGTTCTGTTTGTTATGATTGGGAAACATTTGGAAACCACATATTAGTGATGTTTTGCAACCAAACAATTTTTGCCAATTTTTGCCCAAAGCGTAGATTCAGTCAACAATTATCTCGTGTTTAGAGACGGGTTCAATTCAAAGTTATTAGAATTATCTATTAAAAATAATAATTATTAGCCCCGAGTTTATAATTCTTGTTTTACTTATAAGAGTTAACTGTTTTTCTTTCACGACTTTTCCAACAAAACGTTTGACTGAATGTTGAAAATAGTTTTATTCACTTCTCATTCCTTCTCTCGGAGTGAACTCAACTCTTGAGAGTTGAGTTATTTTTGTTTTATTTTTTTCTCTCTCTTAAGTATTATATAAAATATCATTCATTAGTTCTGTGTTTGTCTTCAAAAATAAGTCATTTGAGAATCAATTAATTTCTTAATGTTTGAGTCTTAAGAATTGATTGTTTATATTATAATCAAATTGTGTTAACAATTATTTCAACGATAATTGCTTTGATGTCATGCTATGATGTTATGTATAAAATGTTGTCTTTATATTATTACAGATAATTAGAAGATTATTAAAGTATTACTGGAAATGTGTCGACAAAAGTATTTCAAATGTTTTGTTTAATGGCATTCACTCAACCGTTAAAATAATGTTTATTCTGTGCTATTTTCTGGTCATAAAAATGGATTAATATTAAAATGGATTAAAATTAATTACATCTGAAGTAAAGCCCCAAAAGTTTATTATGAAAAGTGAAAAACGTATCCGTAATTTCAAATTTTTTGTAAGTATTTTATGAAAATTCTATTTAAAAATAATTATAATTTTATCTGACATTAAAATCAATTAAAACAAGCAAGATCATTTATCAATAGTCAGCTAATTAAAGTACATTATTTATTTTTTTAGCAAATTTCCTATAAAATAGGAATAATATCGTATATTATATTGCATTTTAAATTAAAAATATAGCAAGATACTACCAAGTTAGTTCTTGCTCAAATTTTATTTACGTAATATCAAGGTTGGAAGTTGCATCTAGGCACTTTTTAATCCGTCCTCATTTCCTTTATAAGCAAAAAACAGTTCAGTTAGAATAAGTGTTTTTCTATGGAAATAATTACCGGGAAATTTTGTGCAAATGAGCAGGATACAATTTTCTAATTTATTTGCAATACTCATAAGCGTTTAATAAAATACCAGAGTTTGATAAAATCCGGACTCATTTGTAAACTTTAGTTTAGTTTTAATCAATTTTATCTCAATTTATATCAAGTGTTTGTTTTTCATAAATATATGGAATTATATTTGAATTTAATTAGAATTGAGTCTCACATTAATAACTGTTAATATAATATATAAGTGAAACATATTTTATAGTTTAATTGTTTGGGTTTAAGTTAATTACAATTCAACGCAAATTCATAATAATTATGTTTTCATGAGTTCTCATAATCTGTTTAAATTGTTTGCCACAAATGACTAAAATATGAGAACTAATGATAATTTGTAAACTTTTACTCAACTTTAAGGTAACTCTCATTTGATATACTTTTGTTTTTATTGTTTTTAATTAAATATTAGAGAAATTGGTTTCTGTGTTAACAGAGTATTGAAATCTAAGTTCAACAGATGTTAATACTTGTCTTTCCCTGACTTTTGTCATAAAGTATTGCAACTTTTCATTAGAACAGAATAATTCAGATTATGTAATGTTATGTTGAGGTGAGGTTGTGTATGTGGTGCCGGCTATATTTAGGAATGCCAAGCTAATTTGAAATGTCTATATTGCGCTCATTTTCCATTGTTTACTGTCTATAAGAGTGCGATAACAGAGAGAATGACATAGACTTCAAACTAATTGATTATAAAATGTGTGAAATATTAGTCAATGACTTGGTTTTGATTAAACGATTATTTTGTGCTCTAATAACAGCACTGGTCTGAGTGGAAGATAGGTATGACCGGAGAGGGACGACGCAGTGAAGTCCTCCTTTTGGACGGTCGGAGGGTTGAGCTCGTGATTCAGCCAAAGTTGTTTGCGGGCGACCTCTTCGACATCGTGTCCTCACATTTCAGTCTCAAGGAAAAGGAGTACTTCGGGTTAGCATTTCTCGACGAAACGTAAGTATTAGCACCACTTGTGTGCCCCTCCCTATCCATCGCTCAGATATGTTGTGCCACTAAACAAATGATTAGTCATTGATTGCAATCATTGAATGCCTTTTGTTTACCAAAACTATTGTTTAAGACTTGAATTGAGAGTAAACTTATTCTTAAAGCGTTTCAAACAGTTTTTGATTTGTGTTTGTCTTAAATAACAGTTCATTTGAGGGTTCCTTCAATTATATGCAAATTAAAAGTTAAGATTAAATTATCTTTAATGACTTCAGGCCCACAGAAAAAGTTAATAGTTTACTGTATAGAAAGGCCTGTCTTTTAGGACATCCAAACCCAGTGTTTATTCAAATTGAATGAATCGATAATTGATATCATTTTTGTTTAATAATTAAAAAATTGATTAAAATTCCAAGAATTCCATTAAATGTGAGAACAGGTTATAATGGGTTAGGCTTTAAAACCCGAAGGATTACTCATTAATTAGTAAATATGAGATTCAAATGAAATATATTCTAAGACTTCTTTCCATTGATTTCGTAAAGTGTTGAATATCTTCCACATCAGCTCTCATGTGGTGTTCAACTGATCCCTTCCTAATTGAGTTGTCAGTGACTAGAATAGGGTTTCCTCTATTGATAATCATTGATAAGCTATCAATAAAAGGCTTTGTTGTCTTAAATTGATCTTGATTAACCAGTTTGGATGCCATCGATGTATTGAGGTTGAAATCCTGTTTGACCAAGTTCTTGTTTGTGACACATGACTTGCGCATACATACAAGTTTTGGCCGTTAACTTAGCTAACCTTATTAGATGAGCAAGGTTACTCCAAAGTGACTAAATTAGCCATAAATTAAGATAATTGTAATAATAATTTGGTTTAATAGTAATGATTAGAAGCGGTTATAAAACTTAAGAGTTTTATGAAAAGTTTTCGTGCGATGACTTCGTGTGGGAGTAAAGGAATGCCTTCTGATTGTAATCATAACTCTGTGCGCATGGAATCTATAATCCCTTTCCTTATAAGTAACCAAATTTTGTTATATTCCTTAAAGAATGGCTGAAACACTTATTTGAGTTGTGATCGCTTTTAATATGAATTCCCAAATGATTTCTGTTTTGCTTTTATTTTGATCTTTTGTTTTGATTTCTTCCCTTTTATTTGCGTTTTGTTTTGGTTTTGCATTGATTTTGTGGCGCTCTTGGGATCAGCTGTCAGTATTCGTGGCTTAACCTTGATAAAAGAGTATTAGAACACGAATACGCCAAAAAGCATTCGCACGAAAAGCTTATTTTACACTTTTTGGTCAAATACTTTGTCGAAAGTATCCGCCAATTGAACGATAGGGCCAGTGTTGAGCTCTTCTATCTTCAGGCAAAGACATTGGTTGCAAATGAAGTGATTCAAGTGGACTCCGACACTATCTTTTGTTTGGCTGCTCTCGTATTGCAGTCCACTTATTCTGATTTTGTCAACGAATCCAAAGCAAGAGCTCATCTAAAAAAGCTTCAGTTAATTCCGACATATATTTTAAAAGAATTGCCATCACTTCAAGTCTGGTGAGTATATGACTGACAGTATTTCTATCTCTTAATCAGTTTTTATAACTTTTTTTTAATTATTTTTATATTCATTTAAATCTTTTTAAATAAAAAAGTTTTGATAAGATATGAATTACTTCGACGACGACTGCCGACCACTAGTAAAGACCATAAGTAAAGAGTGTTTTTCTTTAAGAAATCTGTTGAAAAGTTTGAATTTTAATTAAGATAAAAACTGAAAATACAAATTGACCTTGCTAATTTACATTGCTAATTTTAAGTTTTAAAATCAGTTTTGATTTTATGAATTATTATAATCTTTATAAATGTTTAAAAGTGGTGTTCCTTAGCCTCTGGTCATTACTATTTTGTAATCTGATTTTGAGCTCAACTATGAAAAGGGGGCTTAACTTTGTTTGGGTTCGCCGGCATTCGGGGGTTAATGTATAGAACGTAAAACACAAATACATTTATATTGAATATAATTTACCGAATGAATGTCTGATTCAATGATTTAAAGCTATAATTCAAAGTTTAATTCAAAATCTCTTAAAATTCTTTTTTTATTCTCAGATCAAGTCTTGTCTTATGTTTTATAATAAGAAAATCAAAATCTTTTCTTTCATTCTTTTGATTAAATTTATTTTTATTACACTATTATTAGATATTCTTTTTTAAGGCTTTTGTTTCAAATATGTGTTCATAAAAAAAATTGTATCCGCATTGTATGCGATGTCATTAGTTGTAATGATGGCCAGCTATTGGGCACAACCATGGCTTAAGAAGATTAGATCATTGCTAAAGAATGTCATGTTTTTCAGTGTTTCTTACGATTGTATGAAAGCAATGTCTTTAAGATTTATTACAATAGGTTTGTATCAAAATTTTCTGATAGATTTTAAAGTTTGATGAAAGTGTCGGTAACTTTAGATGTTTGAAAAGTAGCTGATAGTTGAACGCCCACTCTATAGCCCACTCCTTGGTGGTGATGATGGTTACGGTGGTAGTCGTCAGTCTCGTTTTCTCACACTATTTCTATTTTTGTTATTAACGTTTGATTTGTATCTAAAATCAAATTTAATGTATATTTTTTTCGATTAAAAGTGAGGATAAAGTAATTTGTGAGTACAAAGAGCTAAGGGGTCAAAGTCGTGGCGATGCCGTTATTAAATATATGTCAATAATTGAAAAACAGCCGACTTATGGCGTCCACTTTTATGAAGTCAAAGTAAGCCATACCTCTCGTTGAATATAATTGAATTTTTTCGCCTCAAAAAATATTTTCCTCTCAAACTTAAACTCAATTGTCAGACAAGTTTTTACCGCTCTTCTCGTTTTTTACGCCCATTACTGATCATAATTAGATAATATCCGATTGAAATTAAAATTTTTTATGTGATTCTTATGCCCTCCCGTTCCTCATATCTGCCTCTTCTAAACAATTATTGTGTGCGATGTTTAGGATAAAACTGGTATTCCGTATTGGTTAGGACTCAGCTATAAAGGCATCAATCAATTTGATTATAACGATAGACGTATTCCGCGTAGAAGTTTTCTCTGGAAACAACTCGAGAACCTGTACTTCAGGGAAAAGAAGTTCTCAATCGAAGTCAGAGATCCAAAACGGTTAGTCATATCACCAAATATTACTTTGTTTTAGTCATACATTTCTTTGAAATTTATATTTTTTTTTATTTTGAAATTTGTATTTTGAATCCAATGTTTTGAATGATTTTTTGGTGAAAATCATTGATAATTTATGACTCAGGCATTTGAGTCTTTCTTATCACTGTTTAGTGCATTTTAAATGCCTTTTGCACTCATTTTTGTGATAAGATTTCAAATTTATTAAAATTATTTCGTTTTCGTGGTTTTACTGCACTTTTATTATAAGTTTTTCAGTTTTGCTGAAAATCTTTTCTCATTTTCTCATTAGTGACTAATTTATAATTTTATTAATGCCCTACACTTTCGACGTATTTGTGCTCATTTTAATTAAGAGTGTGTCGAGTGTTGTTTCCCTTAGTTTTCATATTCTCTCACAACTCATGTTTAATAGTTATCGTTCAGATTTCATACTCGGAATTTGTTTGAAACTCGACTAAAATAAATAGAGTTTACATTTGAAACTAAATATTTTGGTCATTAGTTTTCACTGAATCGTAAATGTGTTTCACTATTACTGTCATTCTTTCTAAATATTTTCCTTAAGTCAGTACCGAATTCTTTATATTCCTTTAAAACCATAATTTCCCTCTTCTTTTGAATCCTATTTTTGGATTGAAATCAGTTTAACGGAAGTTAAAAGAGTTAATAATTTAAACCTCAAAAGAGTTTTGTTTTGTTTTGTTTGATTGTTATGTTGTTTTGATTGATATTTATTCGCACTTTAATTACTTGAATGTAATGTTTTGCACATAACTTTTGTATGCCTTTAGTGTTGTACATACGTTAAGTTCTATCAATTTGTATGAAAACGCGATCGAAGAATCGGTCGACACTTTTGACGATCTCTCGACGGCAATCACTGATCCGACGACACAGTAAGTGCACATCCAATCAGAGATATATTATCTCTGAATCTATTGCATGTGTTACCCCGTATTGCATGTCTTTCTCACATTATTTGCACTAAAACTCATTGGACTGTATATTAAAAAGTAAATCAAAAGTACACTCAACCAGAACTATCTGCAAACCCTAACTATTGAGGAAAAGCTCAGAATTTAGTTTTGAATTTCACTTTCGATTAATACATATATTTTAAGTTGAATTTGTTGTAATCATATTTACTGAGTATTGTTTACAATTGATGACCATTTAGAGTGTCGGTCAGTAGACGTACATTTGGTCCCTGTAATGTAACTGTTTATGTGTGGTTCGCCGCCACTGCCGTCCTTACAAAATGTATTTGGTCGATGGCAATAGCACAGCACCAGTTCTACATCGATAGACGCAATTCAAACAAAGTATTTATTTGTTTTACTCTTTAACTTTTATGTAAAGCGTTTCGCAAAGAAGACTATTTTTAGTTATTCTAATCTCTATTTTTCACTTCAATTCATATGACTTTTTCTCGAACAGAACGCTCTAAACCCTCCCCGTAGTCTTGAAGATATTAAACAAGAGTTAGATAGGAATACAGTATCTGTTGCCTCGTCTTCGAGCTCACGGTCTGGTAATTTATCGCTTCAAAGAAGTCTTAGCTCTCATAGTTTGCCAACACTTCGTATTGAAGACGAAGAGTTTAATCAATTGGAGAACAATAAAGTGGAACAACAAAAAGAAATGTTTGAAACACTTAAAGTAAGAAAAGAGGCGCTCGAAGAAGCGATGAACAAAAAATTGGCTGAACTCAAGTCTTTGTGTCTTAAAGAAGGGGTAAGAATTATTTGTTCCCATTTATTATTAAATGCTTTCATATTTATGATTGAGTTTTTAACTTTTTTTTGTGTCAATTTGTTTGCCAGGAATTAACGGGAGAATTCCCTCCCGAAACTCCACTCGACTCAAATGAACGACTGCCGCAAATCAGGCGAAGAGTTGGCACAGCTTTTACTTTAAATGATAAGTTTCTTCTTAAGCCTAAAACAAAAGAGGAGGAAATCCTCTCTAAATTAGAATTGGAATATGAAATACAAAGTAAAATAGTGTCCGCCGCGAGTAAACTAGCAAATGATACCACCGCTAAGAAGAATGTCCGCAAACAGCGAAAACAAGCATATCAACAGTCTTTGGCCAAAATGAAGGATTTGGAGGCAAAGCTAATCGTTGTTAAGCGTCAGATCGCAGTCTCAAGAAGACAACAGTCCACTGAAGACTTGAGTGAAGATAATATCAGTCATTCAACTGATGAGTCTCAAGAAAAATGTGAAAACACTTTAAACAAATTTTTCGTAACCGAACGTTCAAACAAACAGCTCTTAATGAAAAGGAGTTCCAGTCTTTACTCCTCTTCAATGCCTTCGACTCCGAATAAGTTTAATACAGAAAAACACTCCCGAGTCAGACCACTTTCGCCATCTATAATATCTCTACCAAATAGGGTTAAAGTGATTCAAAGGCCGCGTTCGGCCGCCGCTAAGTCTGAGCCCACTTTTGACTTCGACACAGACGACGAGTCCAATGAAATGCTTAAAAATTTGGACGATAATTGTAGTTCCGTTGGAAGTAGTAGTGGTGGTAATGGTAGTGTTATATTCATCGGTGAAGAAAAAAGCAAAAACATATTAATGCAATCGACTTATATTAATAGATTTGAAGCTCCACTTAATGACGGCTCCAATTTATATAGTGTTCCCAATAGAAGGACTTCTATTGCATTGAAGAGTCAGGACGACTCTCATGTCAGACATCCGACCAAAGCTTCTACTTTAGACCAAAGAATGGCAATTAATAAAAATCAAAGGGATTTGAAAAATGAGGAAAACTCTCAGCTTTTGAGGAGTAATAGTTTGGATAATAGTGTTCGTAGAGGTATTAGCAGAGAGACCACAACTCACAAACCAAATGAAACCAACAGTTGTTCCAATGAATCACATCATAAGCATTATGTCAATCACTATCCTTCGTATCGAATGAACAAAAATGATAGCTCAGACTCAGTTTCAATGAGTCCAACTCCTGTTCAAAAGTCAATTAATATGTCTCAGAGGCCGTTACCAACCATTCCGGTGTCGGACACTCAACGATTCGTTCAAACGATAAGTGTTGAAACCTCTTCAGAGTGTAAAATCAATTCCAAAACTGACAGATTTGGAAGTGATGTAACGGATTGTTCTTCAAATTCATATAAAACATATCCGTCCTCTCATATCAGCTCTAGATTTACTTATGACGAACCGGTGAATGACAACTATTCGATGAGTCCGCGTTCAGTAACGCCATCAATGCTCTCATCAAATACCTGTCAACCCATTGACTGCCATTCAATAAATCGAAATACATCTCCATATCCTCCGCCACAAACACCCAAAACGCCAAAGACTTGGACTGAAACATCACTTGATTTCGTTATCACTTCAAAGACAAATAAATCGAATCAGAATTCTATGGATTCAAGTTTGGCCACAATTAATGGCCGAACCATAACTAATGTGGACTCAACAAAGGAATTGTATGTAAACGTAACACCTTTTACTTCAATTCCTGTGACACCGACCAATTCTCTATCACCACAATCAACATTATCACACTCCACACCTCCGATGGCGTCCCCACAACTATTACCACCGCATGCATTGTCAGCATTTAATCGTAGTTCAATTGCATCGACCAATAGGTCTATTGGAGGCGACTCTAACTCTTCTAAGCCAACGGCTATACCTCTTTCACCTTCAATTCCATCCGGTAATGGACTGGAAGTGACTGTTGTCAGTGTTGGTCACTTTCAGCCCTATTGGGAAGAAGAAAAGCCTTTCGAAATGGAAGACTTTTATAAATATAGTCAAAAACATCGAAACTCAAAACAAATATTAAGTCCGACATCTAATCAAACATTAAATAGTGGCCAACAATCGGGAATTCGTTCGCCATCTTTAGACATGAGTGCAAACAGAGTTCAGTCACCAAATTCTAGTTTATTAAACGAATCTTTTAAGTCTAAAGCAGTTGTTTCCGATTCGTTTGCAAAAGAAATGATTAATTGGTTGGACGATAGAGGAGGTGCCGCCAAACCCAACACTGATAACAAAAACGCAACACTTGTATAAACCATTTATTCCTTTGTCTTATTCCTCATATCTATAGTGCCATAAAATATGAATATTTCCGAATTGTCTTAAATGCAATTCAATGGTATTATAGTTACTGTAAATAAATTTTTATATGGGTTTAAGAGTCAGTCCAATGATGTTTATTGTCGTTATCTTTGATCAGAAGTATAAAACATTTTTTTCAAAGCCATGAATAGATTGTTTTGAGTGTTTTGTAGTCAAACAACCGGTTCTTCAAATATTTATTTATTTGCTTTTTATTATCTTTAGATCTGAACTAATTTTTTATTCAACACTTTTTTCTTTTATTCTTTACTTAAAGTAATTACTTTCACTCAGAGATAACGATATATGAATTTTATGACTTCTTAACAATCATTTGTTTAGTCAATAGTTTTTAATCAAAAGAATTTTTTTATTCAATTTTGTATTGAGTTTTGTGTCAATTATTAGATTTTATATAAGTTTAGAATAGTTTTTCATATAATTCTTATAATGAAATAATTTATTTGAAAAATGAATACAAAAATAAATTGAATGAAAACTTTTTGGTTTGTCTTAAATGATTTGTTTCGCAATACAATCAATTCAATTGGTTTAATATCATTGAACTCTTCGTCCCGACACAGATCTGAAGAATAGGTGAAACCATTTCGATGACTGGAAGTTCAATTATTAAAAACTTGGGGCGTATAATATGGTAACGTTTACTTTGTTAATGTACTGTTGTTTATGAATTGGACTCAACATGAGTTCAGTAAAAACAAGAAAATTATAGAATACTTGTGATTAAAACACATGTAATTTAACTACAATTTTATTTGTTTTGAAATCAAATAAATTTTTAAATATATAAATTATGAAATGTTTATAAACCAAATTAAGTGATTCCTCTGCAGTCAACCATTTAATTAATCTCTGAAGATGTCCGTTGTAATTGAGACGACAATCGGTGACATTACAATCGATTTGTTCATAAAAGAGAGGCCCAGAAGTTGTCTTAATTTTATAAAGTTATGTCAACTAAAATACTACAACTTTTGTAAATTTCATTTAATTGAAAACAATTTTATCGCCCAAACGGGTGACCCCACCGGCACTGGAAATGGTGGCGATTCACTCTTTTTTCATTTATACGGAGAAAACGCCCGATTCTTTGAAATGGAGGTCAAACCTAAGATTAAACACAAGAAGAAAGGAATGGTTTCAATGGTTAACAACGGAGAGGGACTTCACGGCTCGCAGTTCTTCATTACATTATCAGATAATTTAGACTTTTTGGACGGAAAACATACAGTGTTTGGTCACGTCGTCGAAGGTTTTGATGTATTGGATCTCTTAAATGAAGTGATCTCTGATACAGAGAATAAGCCATTTAAAGATATTGTCATCACTCATACCGTTATTCTGGACGACCCCTTCCCGGATCCAAACGGTTTGTCCCAAAAAAATCCATTTAAACCCATAATTAATATTAAAATTTTATTTAAAGGTCTGGAAATCCCTCCAAACTCTCCACAAATATCGGAAGAAATGCTTAAATCTGATCGAATCGGAGTCAATGAAGATATCGATGACACCGAAGGGCTGACCACTGAAGAGATTATGGAATCGATTCGCGACAAAGAGGCCAAAGAAAGAGCTTTGGTTTTGGAAATGATTGGTGACATTCCTGACGCCGAAGTAAGGCCTCCCGAAAACGTATTGTTTGTCTGTAAACTGAATCCCGTGACGCGAGAGGACGACTTGGAAGTGATATTTTCCCGATTCGGTACTATTGTTGGCTGTGAAGTGATTCGGGACCAGAAAACAGAGGAATCCCTTCAATACGCGTTCATTGAATTTGAAAATAGGGAGGACTGCGAAAAGGCGTACTTCAAAATGGATAACGTCCTCATCGATGACCGAAGAATTCATGTAGACTTCAGTCAATCCGTTTCTAAGATTAAATGGTATGGAAAGGGAAAGGGAGTGACAATTGTTAAAGACTTTAAAGACAAGAAACAATCCGATGAGAGACAAAGGGATAACTTTAAGCTCAAAGATAGTGCTATAAACAGAAGAAATGATCAAAAGTATGGATATGTTTATGAAGAGAATGACTACCAATTAATGCTACCAAAAGCAAATAGAAGCAAATCTAAGCGATCACCGGATGATGACAGACATCGAAGTAAAAGGTCTCAAAAGTCTCGGAGTCGTTCCAAAGAAAGGATAAGAGAAAGGGAAAGGGATAGAGAAAGACATAGAGATAGAGATAATGATGACAAACACAACAGAGAAAGAGATCGAAAGTATAGATCTGATGACAAACATTCGTATAAAAGCAGTAGAGATAGAAATAGAGATAAAGACAGAGAAAGAGACAAAGATAGAGATAGAAGGCATCGATACTCGTCATCTCCTGAACGAAGTTCTCATACAAACACTCACCGACACAAACGTTGAACACTTTTAAATAGATTAGGTATTTATCATCATTTATGCCAATAATTGCAACTGAAATATGGATTAAATATTGTGTTTAATATCATTTGAATTACATTTTGTTAATCAAAGAATTTGTTTTGACTTTTATTTCTATTAAATCATTGATTTAAAAATGATTTAAAATTTTACCAAAAAATATGAGAAATGAGTTTATGAGACGATTAGCTATTCTTAAGTACATTAATTGTATTACTATTTTCTCTTATTTTTAATTCGATGACAATTCTTTGCTTTCGATTCTTAATATGAATTTTATACAAATAATTGTTACGCCCTTCCCTTCGGAGCCGAATAATTGGTATATCGGCCGCGAATATCTCGGGCCAAACAACAGGCAGATATTAGAATGAGCAGTTCAACAAGGACAATTCCAATAGCGATATAACCTAAAATCAATTGTTTTTTCAATTCAATATTAAATGTGAAACAAATTCTTACCCAAACTTCCCATATATAGTTTGAGATAATCAGTCATGGCTTCGACGCATCCTTTTTCCTATTTTGCAATCATTTGTCATAATTGATGAAACAATTGTCATAAATATAATAGTCTTACATAGGCTGCACTTCGAGGACATCTCTTATCCTGTGCTAAATCTGATTGTTTTTCACAACACGACGGAGGGTATAGTCCTATCCATAATAATCACAATAAGATAATTTCAAAAATCGAAAGTCAAACCATTTTGCTGTTTATATTTGGGGAAATTGTCCCAATCGGTGGGGCCTTTACCACCACAACACTTGAGTTGTCTTTGAAATTCATTAATGGCTTTATTAGCAGGATCATTTTCTGCTTTGTTCCAATCATATGCCTCCAGAGCTGAGTTGATACCATCGGCCGCATATTTTTCCAACTTTTTAATAAATACAAAATTTTTGATTAGAATATTGAAAAAGTATTGAACAGAACAGACATCGTATTGATATTTAATGGCCAGATATGCACCGACGCCCTGAGCCGCCAGACAACAGAATATAAGTCCGCCGTACTGTCAAACATTGATTTGTTATAAGAAAAGTAAAACTATATTAGTATTACTGTGTTTAGCATCCAATGGCTCTCCCGAATAGCACCACAACATCCCAGAAAACTAATGACCAGAATAAGTCCGCCCACAGTTATCAACACTATCGCCGAATGACTATATTTTTATTAAATTAAACTCAATTAGTTTTAGTGAAATATTTTTGAATAAATAGAGATTTAAACAATAAGAGACAGACCTCGGGGTTTCTTTGATCACATCAGCAATTTCTGGGTTATACTTGAGGAGGACCCGAACCCCTAAGTATATAATGGCCGCTCCGCACGCCTTCAAACAAATGTTAATATTAATTAAATTCTGGGCTAAGATTAGGTAGTCTTGAACATTTATCCAAGAATAGTAACAAGTACAATCTAGTTACAAAATCAAGACATTTTTTAAAACAAGAATCAAAGATAGATAATAACTTTTGTCTATAATTTACAAGAAATGTAAGAATGAGTTATGAATATAAAGAAAAGTAATTGGATTAATCAAATCAGTAAATGTCAAATACATTGTAAAACATGCAAGTTGTACATTAAAAATTCTAATTGAGCAAGCTAAATTTCTATTTAATTAACTTCGAGTCAACAATATTTACTTAAACATGAAATTTGCGATAATTTTATTTGTTAGTCAAGTGTTGCCATACTTTTATCTTTTGAGTATTAATTCTCAATTGTCTGTCGAATAGTTTTATATCTTTTCTTCTGATAAATATCTGTTTTATTGCTATAATTCACTATAAGAACGTTAAACTCTTATATTTCTCTCGTGTTTTGTAGTCATTTTTCAGTAAAATATTTAAATAAATATCTATTTTAAGATTTTTTGCCTTTTATTCAATCGAAAGCAAAAAAAATTTAAAAGAATGAGTAAAATAAGTTTTACTTACGACCCAAAGGGCATTAAACACAAACAAAATGATCTTGATTACAGAGCCACCACAACTCGCAGGCATTTTCACAACAATTGTCTTAAAAGAAAGTTTAATTAATAACTACTAATAGTTTTATGAAACAAATTTGAAATTATATTCAATGTTTTGCTCTGAAAAACATATTTTCGACGATTTAAATGTAAAACGAAGTGAAAGAACAGAATCGGTTACACAACAAAAGATTGGATTTTTTCAGTTTAGACTTACTTTTGATATTATTGGACAGAATTATCATTAATTATAGTGTCGTTAAGGCAATGACGAGTATTCTCTTGTTTGCCATGAATTCGCATTTATTTCCTTCAGTTATTAGTTTATGAACAGAAATTTGTTTCTCTATATTTACTGGTAATAATGATTCGGATAATTTTTCTCTAATATCACTGACAGTTGAATAAATTAGTTTTCATTTCAATGCCTATCATTTCAATAGCTTTTGTACTTTCTATTCAATACTTTATTTTCACTTATTTTCATGTTTTATATGTTTGCCATTAATTAATGAATAGATTTTGTAAAAAAAAAGAATTGATTTATATCTCCATTTGTAATTAAATGATCAAGGTCATAATTAATATTCAGTTCAAACGCCGAGTAAATAGCATAGAAACCATTTTTCAATTGACTTTCAATTAAATAAAATCTAGATTTTTGTTAAAACTTTTCACTTATTATTAAAATCGAGTCAAAAAAATTAAAGGCTTTCAAACGATGAGATTTTAAAAGGGACTGAAAAGGGCTAACCTATCGTCGAGATCCTTGATATTAATTTGAGTAAATATCTTCCAATTAATGGCACAAAAAATTAATGGAATAAATGTCGACACAATTAGACTTTCAAATGAAAACTTATTTATTGAAAACATTTCAAAATTTGAATTTCAAATCATAATTAAATACAAAATTAAATCAATTGACAAAATGGGGATCAACTCGACTAAACTCGTCAAATGTGTACTCCGGTGAATACCACCACATTATGTTTAACCAATAGAAAAACGAACCAAGGTAAATGTGTAAAGATGAGGGTAAGCTCAGGGTAAATTTTGAATGACCAAAGTAACCAAACTTTTAGTGTTTATACAAATGTTTAACAAAAATATGAGTAATCATTCGATTAATTATAAATTGAACATTAATCATAACCAGGGATAGTTTCAATTCTAGGGGGATATTTCCCCCATTTTTCGTCTTAGGGGGTAATTTGGGAAACTATGCTCATTTCCATTGTTCGAGGGCTCATTCTAGTGGGTATTCCCGAATACTTCCCTATTTGCAATTTATAAATGGAATTATCGAAAATAATCTAGCCACAACACAAATACTCGACAATTAGAACCCTATTTCAGATTACAATTAAACCTCCCAAATATTAACATATAATGATATAAACATAATGTTCATATTTGAGAGGTTTCACTGTATATACACTATTAATAAAAGTACATTAAAGTCTTGTTTTATTAGACGTGATTTTTATTTATAATTCAACTTTTAGTTACAAACAGTCGATTAAACTCTTCTATTATTATTTAATAGAATTTAGAATTATTTTTAAACAACACATTAATATTTGGAAATAAATGTTTCATTTCGTCAAACAATTAACAAAAAAAAGTTTCAAACATTTTTACAGTCTTTTTCAGTTGAAATTCCCGTTTTACCAAATGATTCTCCTTTTTTGTCAGATTGCGTTCCCTTTTTCTCATAAACAA
>JAQFZL010000242.1:0-19116 GCA_034695685.1 Galumna lanceata
ATGTTTAAAAGTATTGATAAGTTTCTAATAAAATTCAGAAATTCCAGAATTTTGTATTTTAAAAATATTTTTAAAAAATTTAAAACATTTAATAAAATATTTTAAAAACTTTAAAAACAATTTAACTGAAATTAAGTTTAAACTAAGGACCCAAAAGGGAGTCCCTACTCCCGCAAGGAATCCCGTAAACTTCAGTTCCCGTGACGGGAACGGGAAAAAAGGGGAGTGTGTTTTATTTATACGGGAGGGAACGGGAATCCCCATTGAAAAGAGTGGAATGAAGGGATTCCCGTCGTTTAAAGGGTTTTATAATTTATTTGTATTATTGACGCTATTTATGTGATGTAAACCTAAAGGGGCTCTAAATTAAGTAATCAATTGATTGTTTATATTAGTTTATATAAGTGAAATCTCGTCATCGATGGCAGTGCCGGTGACGCGATTCCATTCATATCACGGACAGAATATTATGCTTTTGGACGATAACTGTGTGGCGTATCGGAAGGCATCGTTCGCACACGCAATCGCTTTCTCTGAGAAACCACTTCTTCCAAATGAGATATTCCTCATTGAAATTGAAAGGAACGAAACGGGTTGGAGTGGACACATGAGGCTAGGATTGACTCAATTGGACCCCTCCTCCCACTTCGCACTTCCACAATACGCTTTGCCTGACCTCCAAAACAGCGGCGATTCATGGATTTTCGCCATTCCTAACAACTCAGAAGGAAATGATACCACTCTTCACGACACAGCTCTGACTCGCGAACATTCAGACGATAGCGTTTCCGTTCTGACGGAACAAAACGGAAATACAGACCAAACACTACAAACTCGTAATCATCGAATCCGTAGACCAAAACATCGCTGTACTCATAGGTGTCGATACTTTGAAAACTCTATATTGGGTTCCGGCGAACAAATCCGTACGAGTCGTGGAGTCATTCCTCGATATCTGTTAAGACCAGTGGGACGACCAAACAATTATGAAGAACTAAATGATTCAGTTTTTGAGAGCTGTTTATTAAATGAAAACTATATTTCGATTCGAACTTCCGGTGAATCATCCCTTTCATCACCACTTCGTTTGTCGGCTTCAGTCAATCACTCATACAATTCAGAGACGCCTAATATAAGCGAAGCGAGTAATGGATCCATAAATATGGCATATTTGCCGACTGATGTCGGCTCTAAAGTAGGAGTTATGTATGTAGTTCGAGGTGACCATGCTGAAATGCATTTCATTTTTAACGGTGAAGATCATGGCATCTATGCTAAGGACATACCATATAGAAGGAAACCTCTTTACGCCGGTTTGTCTTAATTTTTATTTATAAAAAAATGAATTTATTTACAAAAATGTTTTTTATATTAAATAATGAATTTTTGGTTTGATTTCTATTAAACAGTTGTAGATATTTATGGGACGACAAAACAGGTCAGAATCGTTCAACTCTACGGAATTACATCACTGATGAGCGCCTGTCGTAATGCAATTCTGAGTACAATTGAATCAACAGAAGTCGTCCCTTCACTACCGTTGCCAACAAAATTAAAAAATTACTTATTATATCAATGAATATAACTTTAATTTTTATTTCATAATATAAACGACTTTTAAAGTCACAAAATGAGATGAAATCAAATTTTTGTTAAAAAAATTACGAATAATTTAATTATAGTTTCAATTAATTTATCGTTAAATTAATTCCAAAAATACTTACAATTTGTACATAAGATGTAATATATATTAAAACGCGTATTGAGTTCTAATGTCTTCCAATTTTTTTGAAACCTATTATATGAACAAAAGTGTTTGTCATAATAAATGTCAAATTATTATTATTATTGAGTGCTTACCTCAGCCGGAACTCTATCCATATCTTCGGCAATAGATCTTTGTTTGGAAGCGTCGACGGAATTGAATTGTTCGCAGAGATCGCCATCGATTACGTTCTTCACCGGATAGTAATAAGAACGGAAGGATAAATGATCCCGACCTGAAAGGGGAGGATTTTCAGAACGCATATGCATTTCCAAGTGTTGGAAAAAGTCGAGGTCTTCGTGTGATGTGAACGGAACTAAAACTCCGACAGAACCGGAAATAGTGGTATATACGAGTGCTTCGGACAGACCCGGAATGAGTGTTGACTTTTGCATTGAGAGAATAATTTCTCCGACGTGGAAATTGCAGAGTATGTCTGCCTTTTGTGAAGCCCCGCCTAACCATCCCCTGTCCCACAAGGATTTAATGCCAGTCGGGTCGTCATCGACCTCATCGTTGACCCCTTGAGGCAAACGAATGACAACAATATTTCCAAATTTGTCGGCGCCGGCAATAGTGTCGTAGTCGAGAACACACGTTGAAGTTATCCAACGAGGGATGGAATCGTCGGCGAAAACAATTAATTGGTTTTCAGATCTTTTATATCGAACGAAGTAAAGGCTTTCCTGAATATCGCTGACATATATACGACTTCCCATTGCATTAATGGTGACGATTGTGTTATTCATATTTTTGTTCTCACATTTCCTCAAGAGTTTCTTTTTTCCCAAATCATAGACTCGAAGCAGTTTTCCCACTCCAATGACGAGCCGTCCCTGAAAAGGGCAGATGGCGTGCGGAACCTCTTCCACTGCTGTTGAATGAACTAATTCAAGACGTCTTCCCTCATCTAAAAGCCTATAAGTATTAAGAAGACCTCCACTGCATTCTCGAGGGTTAAGATGAAGGTCTTTAGCGATTCCCACAATAATGAAAGGAACGTCTCCGTGTCCTATGAATCGACACAAAGCTATACTAAAAGCGGCCTCATTTTGTTCTAAAGCTATTTTTTGAATGGTTTGACCCGAGTTTGGATCTAAAATCCGAATATCTGAAGCCCAATGACCGACACCAGGTTTGGGCGCTCCGAATATATTCTCCGGTAAGTTTTCACTTAGAAAGGCTGCGGCCATTTCGGCTGCCTGTTCTTGTTCATCCTCTCCGGCGGCCTCCACCATCTCTTCTGCCATTTGTTGTTTGCGATTAGCTTTTGATTTCTCGGTATAGGAATTATGATCGGTTTCGATGATAATTAAATTTCCAGAGTCCGGATGTATAACAAACTTTCGTGGAGTGTATTCCAAAGGAAACGACTGTTGATTAAAAACTGCGCCCAACTTTTCAAGAGCTAAGATTCTCAAAGTATTAGAAGAAATGGCGACAATGCCTTCGGGACACTGTTCTGAAGAGAACCCGGAAGCGTACTCAAGCATTTCATAAGATAATGGCGTCAAATGGAATCTGTTTTGATAATAATAGCAGAGCCACGACCGGCTCGACATCGCTAGAAGTGCTTCACTTCCTTGCATTTGTACCCGGAACAGTTTTATAGGACGCGTTCCTAAATATCTTGTTCTGGTGTCTGAGAGATCTCCAGTGACCTCATCTAATACTGTTCTTAAATGAACTCCATTTTGAAGTCCAACATTTAGATATAAACGACCTACTTGCTTTTGCTCACTTTTAATACCCATCTCAACGATACAAAGAGATTCAGGCGTTGCCGGCAATGCTTGCATTGATAGCGGAGACAAACATTCCTAAATAAATAACAAAAATTTAGTAAAAATCAATTTAAGTATAAATTTTTTCAAATATTTATAAATTTATAATCGTATCAGAAAACGGAATGTTCAGCACTGGTTCAGTTGAAACACGGACTTCACTGAAATCATCATCGATTTGACAAAATATCAAAGAATTGCTTAAATCTATAACTTTATACGAAAAAAGTATTGTTTGATATCAATAACTCTTATTTAAAAGTTACATAACTTTTGTTAGCAATTCTTTAAAAATTATTCTTTAAAACAAAGACTCACCGAAGGGTCGAGTGATATGATTCGGACGGTATTATCCGAAAGTCCGACTGCAAGGAAACGAGATCTTTGTTCTCCGGGCGGGACTTCACCCAAAGCCATACAAATGACATCACAATTCATATCTTTTCTATCTGTGTATTCATTTAATTGTCCGCTTATATCCATTTCGAAGTAAACGATTTCCCCTCCGGTCAGAGCGATAACCACTTGTCTATGATTTATAGCACAGCGAACGATATGTTTTTTGCCGGGAGTTCTCCACTCATTCACTCTTTTATCGGCTCTAATGTGACGAATGCCATCCGGATATATCTGAACTAAAGCGTCGTCACCGATCTGTGCACACGAAAGAGTAGGAGTGGTTCCCAAAAAACCTGAATCTGTGATTTCTTCGACTGTTTCTCCAATCGATAAAACAAGAGTCGCGTTTATAAACGACACAACAATATATGAATCAAATTCTTCGTCTGCCCTACGCTTTACAGTCCAAACAGCGTTTGGACTTCCGGGTAGTTCAGAAACAGCCATTTCTGACACTTCTAAACCATGTCTTAATACTCTAAGTGTCGAACGCGGACCTCTTCCACAGGCGGCTAATACTTGAGGAGTGTCTTCATTGGCGATGTCTGCAATTTGACAGTGCATTATAGGGGACAGGGATTCCATTTCATCGACTAAAACTAGATTTTTGAGAGGACGCGGAGAGAAGAAGAAGGTCTCGCCCTCCCCTAAAGGCATAGAACTACTGAATTCCGGTTCATCGTCGTCGTCACCCAAATGTGCGATTTGGTAGAGATAATGGTTTCCGAACTCAGACGCACAGAACAAAAATCCAGTCTTAAGCACACAAATACTGGCGGCGACGGGAATGGTATCGAAATATTTTAGTTTAATTTCAGTGACCATATCATCGTCTGTCTCGAGAGTCAACTTAAAAATGTCACCTTGCTCAGTTTGGGCTAAGAAAAAGAACATTGACTTTGTTTTATGGGTTGCACTGCAAACGAATATCATTCCTCTTTCGGGATCATCCAAATCATTCCTTCGTCGAGGAATAGGACATCTTATGTCCGGCTGATCCCCAAAGTTCTTATAAGTGATATAATTTTCAGAACAGATGAGAACACCGGAAGGACCGTCTGTACCGCCCGGAACTGTTATGAGGAAATTACCATGCTCTTCTAATGGTTCACTATATTTGCGGACCACATGATTCAGTCCCAAATCGAGTTCGTAAAATGTTAGGGTCTGTTGAGTTATTTGTGCCGCCTCTCCAGTTGGGTCGGTATCCGCCTCTTCGTAGTCCATCTCAAGACAGGCAAACATTGGGTTCTCAAAGCCAACATCAATGCCTACCGTATGGAAGACAAAAGTACTCGATTTATGTGCTTCTAATGGAGAAGAAATGGTGAGCCGAGCGCTGGCGTCTCTGTTTAGGATATAAACTAACTTTTGTTTTTCGACGGCACCTGAAATACAACAAATGTTTGAGTACTCAATATATTAAACATTTAAATATTAAACTAATCTTACTTATCATTACAGCTCTTCCTTTGGGATCAGTTGCAAGATATTGTCCGGGAACTATACGACGACAACCACTTTTACCAAACGTTTCCTGATGTACCTACCATGGTAATGATCATGGTAATATACAAAAAATCATTACATAACTCTTTTCTTTTTCAATTATTTAACAAAAGTAAGTATAAAATCAGATAAACTGAGGTAATGGTTATAATCCACACAAGTATTCAGTGGACAGACAGGAATATTCATCATTTTATTCATTAATAAATTCAATTTCTATTAAAGACAATCAATACCTTATCGAAGACATTCTTTGTCGGCAAATATTCAAGAATAACGACACGACCGGAATCGGATCCAATCACTAAATAATCTTTTGATCCGCCGGTCAGTCGAAAGGTAAGCATAGATCGAATCACTCCAAACATTTCGACGGAAAGCAAAGTATGGACTTTACCGGCGCTGACATCAGGTCTGAGTAGTTCCAGAACTTTACCCTTTGCGACAGCGATTTCCTGTTGTTTAGTGCCCGCAAAACTTCCGTGAACTGCACTCACTATACCGGACGCCCTCTGAAGAGTCAGATTATATAAATACATTGTCGTCGAGTCAATCGATTCCTATCTTAAGATAAAAATCTAAATTAAGTCAAATCTAAAACAAATATTGAATTCAAATGAAACAAATATGGACGCAATCAGTACTTCTTAGAGGAAATAAATCAATATAACATTCATTAGTAAATTAGTTCATCATTTGCGCCATTAATTCAATAAAATCTTTAAACAAACAAAAGGCAAACAATGAATTCCGCCATTAATTCGTTTTAATTTAATTTCTTATAGTTTGGGCCAAATCTTTAAATTATATAAAGTTAGTAATATTTACCTCTAAATCAATTGCCAATCAATTGATTAATTGGACTCTAAATGAGATTAAATTTACATAATTTGAAATAATTAAAAAAAACGATAAAATAAAGTTAACGTTTTAGAAGTTGTCGGCGAATGAGAGCACATGTCGTTTGAGATTCACTTTTATTGGTTTCCATTAGGTTTACAACAAATAACGTCACAAAAATAGTATTTAATGAAGACGTGTATCGTTTCAAGTGTCTGACAATTGGATTAATGGATGAGACAATTGATTTGTCGACTCTAACGACACTCGAGAGTGTTATCAAAGCCTACGACTCTTTGTGTGTCGACGAGAAGTCAGTCGCGAATCAAATAAATGAGTTATTATCAGATGAAAAGTCATTGGAATCATCGATGGCTCGACTTCGCAAAGATATGCCGAACATGTCTTTGATTGAAAGCGATGCCAAACAACTGTCGAGTCTCATCCAATTCACATCGAGTTTAGCCGATAGTGTCAGCTATAAAGTAAGACGACTGGACTCCGCCCGAACTCGAGTGGAACAGTGTCTTCATCACATCGAAGACATTTTAGATCTTAAGTTCTGTACCGACGGAATACAGAATGCATTGACAACTGAAGACTATGAAAAGGCGTCGGCACACATACATCGCTTCCTTTCTATGGATGAAACTCTTTTGAGGAAATCTGCGGCAGAAGAAGTCCTTAATAACAGTTCGCCAAAAGATTTCCAAATGAATGCCTCTTCAATGGATGAGGCGTTGGCACGACTTCATGAGGCAGACCTTAAACTCAAAGATATTGTTATGAAGAGATTTGATGAAGCAGTCAGTGATGACGACGTGGCGTCTGTTCAGCGCTTTTTTAAAATATTCCCTCTTCTTAACCAACACTCGGAGGGACTGAAAAAGTTTTCAAACTATTTGTGCACAAAAATCAATGAAAAATCTTTGGCACAGAATAACACAAATCAGTCTTCAATTAAACATTCAGACAAATTGACACAACTTTATGAGAGTATAGCGAAGACAATTGATGTTCACCAGCCCTTAATAGAGACATATTACGGTCCGGGAAAGTTGGTTACTGTCATTGAAGTTATCCAAAGAGAGTGCGATCGTCTCAGCACTAGAATTATTGAAGATTTTAAGTCAAAGAAGAATTTATCGCAAATTGTCTCTTTAGTGACCAAATCAATGAAATCGAGTTCAAGTTATCAGACGATTACAAAAGTAGATCCCAGAGATTTGGATCAGTTGTTGTCTGAAGTTATTATTGTCAACAATAGAAGTGAAATGTATTTAAGATTTATTACCAAAAGAGCGAAAAATGATATTGAAATCGGTTTTCCCGAGAAAAGTGATCAGACGGAAGACAAGACTGAAAGGAACACCAAATTGAATCAAATCGAAGCCATTATAAGAAATTGTAAATTAAGTCATTTAATACATGAAATGAATGGAATCTATGTTTTGATGGAAGAGTATTTCATTCATGAGTCAGCGTTAAAAGCCATTCAATTGGATACAATCGAGACTTCGGGTTCGTTGACCTCAAGTATGTTAGACGACGTCTTTTTTATTGTTAAGAAGTGTATCAAAAGAGCTATTTCTAGCGGTAGTATTGATGTGGTGTGTGCTATGGTTAACCATTCAGTCTCTCTTTTGGAGACTTCTTTTTGTGAAGCAATTCATGAAAAGCTTCGTTACGGTTATCCAACGACAGCCACAATATCGGGAGCGGCCGCCTCTTTTGATCTGATGCAGGCCTATAATGTTATACAGACGGGAAGGTATCTGCAAACGGCCGGTGACCTCGAAAAGGCTAAAACACTTTTCTTATGTTCACTCAATAATATGGACACCGCCTGTGATTATGTTAAAACTCTTAAGACAAACATATCTGAAGACATGAAGAAAACATCAGTGGCTGAAAAACAGAACCAAAAGTTGGACAGTTGTCTCTCAGATTTGGTTGCCTTAAGCGGTCGTTTCAAAACAATCGCAAATCAAGGTTTGGTCCAATTATGCTCTTCTGCACTGAAACCTCTCATCAAGAGTTGGATCGACGCCTTTATTATAAGTAATCATATATTAACAGAAGAAGACCTCATCAGTTATGAGACAACTGAAGGTCTCCGACCCTTCACTAATAGTTTTCTCTTCAGTATCGATACTTTACTTAAATCATTACAGAAGAGTTTAACCCAAAATAATTACGACACACTTTTGGGCCTCTTTTCCAATGAATTGGCCAAAAGGTTGGGCGACACTCTTTTCAAGTGTTCGTACAATAAAGTCAGTTATTCTCAAAACAATACCTTTTATTTGAAGATTTATCTAAACTATTGTTTATTTGAATAGTTGGGCGGTTTTCAGTTCGATCGTGAATTGCGTTCTGTTGTTAACTACTTGACCGGAGCCACGACGTGGTCTATAAGAGATAAGTTCTCTAAACTTAAAAATATTTCTATAATTTTGAATTTGGAAACCGCCGACGAAATCAACGAATACTTAAATACTAGTACTTCAGATTCGGGGTCTCTCAACCCCTGGAGGCTAACGCCTACTGAAGTGAAACAAGCGCTCAGACTAAGACAGGAATTTAATGCACTCGACATTAAAAAGTTAGGCTTAAAATGAGTTTATATTTTGATTAATGAGTATTAGTTTTTAATATAAAAATCTTTTAATATTTATTTGTTTAATAAAAAAATATAAATTTTCTAATCATTAAAAACAAAAATTACAAAATTCAATGACTTTTGATTTTATTCTGCAATTCATTTGTTAATTCATAGATCTGTCCTTTCCATTGAAAATGTGTCGGAATATTTGAGTTGTTATCATTGAAAATAAAGTTTTTGCTCAATTCGATAGCGAGTGCAGACCTCACCAAACCTATTCCTCCCACATATGACATAGCGATGTGATATATTCGTCCTCCAGTTCCGCCCTCATTCTGTTCTAATTCCGGATTCATGTATAAGGTGTTAGGTTTAAAAGGGACGGTCAATAAGTTATCGGTATAACCATAAGATAAGAGGTCTCTATTGTTTTCACTGATTACATGCGTGAAGACAATCGGCAAATCATCACAACCTGTGAAGTAATAAAAGTCATAAAACTTTTAACTCTTTATAAAAATATTTGCAAATCAATGGAAACTAAATATTGACACATCTTTGGGTCACAAATCTATTCCTGAAATCATTGAATGAATGAATGAAATAAAATTAATTTTTTTAATGCTTTTCCTAAACATTTGAATTTCAAAATCAATTTACGACTGAATGAATTCAAGAGAATAAAAACGAGAAATCAGTTTTTGATGGAATAAATTGTATGGTAAGCCCTCAATGAAACCAATGCACTAAAAAAACATAATAACTGCATAACTCTATTTAATGGCACTTTTAAATGTCAATCGATTTAAAGATGAGTCGACTATTTTGTGAAAAAAAAAACATACGAATAAAATTAGTTTCTTTGCCACACATTGATAGGTATGGAAACTGTTGTTCGTAAAGACCACTATTATTAATACGAATCCTTTTGAAGAAGAATTGAAGAAATTGCTTGTCTTTGAAACATGAGGTGAAGTTTTTCATTCTTGAATCGTCTAAAAACAGCTGCAAAAGTGGAAAATTGTGAGAAAAAGAAACGAAAAACTTTTATAAATGAAAATGTTTTAGAAATTATTGGAAATAAACTTTTTTTTATAAAAATTTCAAAATTGATTTAAAATTCCCATCGAATGACTTAAAGAAATATAAAATTATTATTATTCGACAACAAATATATTTGGACTTATGGTTCAAACACTCATTTTTAGCACATAATATGTAATGATTCGCTCCATTGCTTTCAACACTAAATCTGGATTTTAAATAGAATTATAAAAAAATTCATAAAAATTATTCTCTTTTTAACTGAAAAATATATATAAAAGAAAAATAAATAATAATAATAATAATTATTATGACTACTATTAGAATACCATTCCGTTGTGATCGATATAATAGAAGTATTGTCTCGTATTTTTGTATTCCTGGCCCTGAATATAATGACTTGATTTACGGCTTGAAATTAATAACTCCTTTAATATAAAAGTTTTATTAAGAAAATTGTTTCCACAATTCAATAGAAAATTCATTTTTTGAACGCTATGTTTATCGCAGTTTTATTGTATTCTTTGAGTTGAAATTAAGCTTAAGTTCTGTTCAAATGATTTCTTGTTTCAGAAGATAAGGAATTATTGTTTTTAACTCAATTACAACTTTTTGTGTAAAAACACATCAAAAATATTATTTTTTCGTTTATAATAACTTTATAATAATTTTTCACTCTTTAAGAAATGACTCATTTTTCAAAGGCTTTTCAATTATTATTAGTATTTATTATTATTTGGTAGTTATTTGATAGTTATTTCAACTGTGAAATAAATCATAAGAAAAACAACTAAAATATGAAAAAAAGAGTAAAAATCACAATTGAAATCAAAATTATTAAATTGGTTTTGTTCTCAATTCAGTCTTTTTTGAATCACTCTCTCAAAGACTAATAGTTATTGAATTAAATGAAACGAATAGTTTTGAAACTGAAACGATTGAAAACTATTAACTATTAAAGTCAAACGCAAAGCGATATAATTATAAAATTGAAAATCTGATTGTCTTTAAAAAACATAATTAAGAGCAATGAAACCAATGAAACAAAAAGAGTCATTAAAACATTTAAAGTAAAACAATCAGTGGATAAGTTTGCGTTCAATTTATGTTTACTAATAGTTAACACAAAATACATATGATTTCAATGTAAGTGTAGTTCAGAGACTTTTAAATTTCATGCAAATCAGCTGTAAAACAGTGACTCTTCATAAACGACGTACGCTATAATTGCGGTCAAAATTGAATAATCAGTATTTGGCTGAAAGAGCGGTTAAAACTCATTGCATACTATATGTGTTAACATATATACAGTTAAGGACAGCAAATAACTGGTTTTTGTTTACATTCAGAATTCAATTCAGATAATCGCCAGGTTTTGAAACCTGTTTTTCAATGAAAAGATAAAACTTGGCTTTTGGTCTTCGAGTCATTCAGTGTTAGCGTTGGGGACTTTACTTCAGTATCTGATGTAATGAAACGTATGTGTTGTAGACGTATAGGGTCTGACTCTATGGTAACGTTTTTACACTCCAGAGAGTTGTGGTTCTGAAGAGTGAGTGTATGAACTCTTCAATTTAAACCTAGTGATTGTCATATACAGACAGAGTGTTCAGAGCAAAGGTGTAGCCTTTTTTGCCGTTTGTCTGTATGTTGTGCTCTAACGTCGTTGGACTTTCATTGTTTTCATACCTTTTGGTATTTCCTTTTGGTTATTATCTCTTCAATAATATAATATTTAATTGTTTTGTTGCCATAATTTTAACCTCTGAATTGAATGCCAATAATCGGTAAGTGATGTAAACATTTCCTAATAGACCAGGTTTACACTCATTCACATTTTGGCTCATATTCAAGTCCATTGCTATGTATTTGGGACTCATTATTGATCATAACTTGAGTCCTAATTACAAATAAATGGACTTAAAATGTGAGCTAAATATCCAATTAAAGTAAACGTCAGTCCATTTGAATTGAATTACTATAAACTGATCGCGAAATTATAATTATAGAAAAGTTTGTGGCTCATGGGGCCAGTGTCACGTGCCTCGCTCTTGGACAAAAGTCCGGGCGAGTTATGGTCACTGGCGGGGAAGATAAAAAGGTTAACTTATGGGCAATTGGCAAACAAAACTGTATCATGGTAAGTTTTACACTTTTTCTTTAATACATTATTTATAAAGTCGTATGACTTCTATTTTTTTCACTAAATTATCGGTCGTTTTATTACAAAATTATTTGCGAAAAACAATGCAATCGCTTTCCATTCAGATATAGATTTACTTTGTTTTGAATGATTCAAAAGTAGCGAATCATATGTTAAGACAATATTAGTATAGATTAAGACGAGTGACCCAAACCAGTGAAAAGAGTTAACTCATTCTCATATCTGATTAGATTAATATTGAATTATGTTTTGAGGCAACAATTTTAAGGCAAAACACAATTTTAGTTAAAGTCTGTTGAAAGCAATTGTTGTCAAAAGAGAAAGAAATGTATAATAATTTGTCGATCAAATTATTATCACGAATTGATATAAAGTCCAGTCGACACGAATGGGCGGTTCGACTATTTTATCACAAATGGCTGTCAAAACCGATTTAGTTTTCATTAATTTTTTTCATTTCATTATTGACTCAAATTCTATTAATAGAAAAAAATTATCAAATTTTTATCTATCGTTAAAAAACACATTTCTTAGGGATATGTGTTTAGCAAAACCAGGAATTGAACTTTTATTGTGTTTTGTGGACACTTAAAGCGTTTCCAGTTTTAATCTGAGGGCCATTCGTTTCAATTAATTATATAGACTTCGATTTGTTTCGGTTTCTCTTATTTTTATATAATTTTAGGTTTAAAGTAATATTCAAGAAATAAATCCTCAAATCTGTGTTTAGTTTAGTTTATACTTCCTTTTGATAATTTTAAATATCAATTAATTACTAATTATTTTACCATTTATTGAAACTCAAAATATAATTAATGTTTTCGATAAAAGTTTTATTTGAAAATTTGGAATAAATATTTCCAACAAATATTTTAAGGTTATATTTTAGTCCTGGTTTTTCCCTCATTAAGTCAAGTATTTATTACTCGATTATTATTTGCCTAAATTTGTGGTCATTTGAAAGATTTGGTTCATATCTTAGTCTAAAGGAATTATTCATTTAATGTTTTCCCGGTTCAGACAACTTATTATATAAACCGCGACACTTAATGAGGAAAATCTCTGCAATTATTTCAAAATTCTTAGGGATTATGAAAATTGTGTTTTACTTATAAAAAATGTGCGAAAAAATATCAAAATATTAAAGATTCGTAAATGGAATCGATTTTAATGCAATTATAACTCGTTTTGTTTACAATTAAAAGTTTTAAATTCTTGTTAAGCAAATGTTAAAGTAATTACTCGTTTTAAAAATGAGGCCGTCGTCCATACATGGCTCACCAAGGGCTTTTTACTGAATTTTGATGGTAAAACATTTGAAGCCTTTCTGCCCACTAAAGAGTTTGCTTTAAAAATTTTATGCTGACCTTCATTTCAAGTGAGATTACCTAAGCTTTACTTAATTAAAACGGTTATAAGTGTACAGTACGTGCCTTTTGTCACAATGAAATTCTATATCAGAGCATATCGTCATCAAAACCTTTGCGTTTAAGGCATTAATTTTCTTGAAAATGAAAAACTTTCCGCGGGTTTTATCGCATAAATAATGGATTTGTTTTTAGATCTGCTATTTTTAGTGCATTATTTCCTAAAGTAATCCATTTATTAGGTTTTTAAATGTATTTTCATTTTTTTATGAATTTCTATTCGGGAATTAACATCAGTTTTATTATTAGAGATGAAGTGATTTTAAAAATATCCTTATCTTAAGTTAATTTTATTCAGTCAGTGATGTATTTCTTTGAAGATTAGTTTTTAAATTAATCTCCACTTCTGTGGAACAATATTTTGCGGTCAAACCTATCATTTAATATTCAGTTATGAAATTAACAAAAATTATGATAAACTCAACTAAATGTAATGCTTGACTCGATTGGGTCACTACATATTCACTACATATTCACTATATATTCAGTATTGAGTCCATTGAAATATTTGCATGATATAGAGCTTGACCGGTCACACCACTGCAGTCGAATGCGCCAAATTCAGCCATAATGAAGACCTGGTATGTGCCGGATCTGTTTCGGGAGCACTCAAAGTGTGGGATTTAGAAGCGGCCAAATGTAACACTTTTTAATTAAATGTTTTTGTAATCAAATTAATGTTGGGATTCAGTACTTAGAACTTTGACCGGACATAAAACTAATGTTCGATGTCTGGACTTCCACCCATACGGAGATTTTGTGGCGTCCGGTTCTTTCGACACAAACATTAAGTTATGGGATATTAGGAAAAAGGGGTGTATGTATACATATAAGGTGTGTCTCATTTTTATTCATAGATTTTTTTCTTTAACAAAAGCGTTAATAATTTATTTAATTTTAGGGTCACTCAAAAGATGTTCACTGTTTGAGGTTCAGTCCTGACGGCCGGTGGTTAGCGTCGGGCGGAGACGAGGGATCGGTTAAGGTTTGTAATCATTTTAACAAATGTTTTAATTTATTTTTATGGAGCGTTTGATTTGTGGTTTTTGTTATAGTTATGGGATTTACCGGCGGGTAAAATGTTAGCCGAATTAAAAGAACATTCTAGTGCTGTCACAGACGTAGCCTTCCATCCAAATGAATTCCTTTTATCGAGTTCTAGTAACGATGGAACGGTTAAATTCTGGGATCTCGAGAGCTTCCAACAGGTGTCGAGTACTGTCAACAGTGTCGGACCTATTCGTCAAATTATATTTCATCCCAAAGGAAAGGGTATATTCGGCGGAGCGCGCGATGTCTTAAAGGTGAGATTCATTAACATTTTTGAAGAGAATTTGAAAGTATATGGAATTGTGTGTTAACAGGTATATGGTTGGGAACCGGCGCGTACTTACGACACATTAATAATGGGTTGGGGCAAAATTAGTGATCTGTCAGTTTGTGATTCACAACTTATTGCCGGAGGTTTTTCGTTGACAAATGTTTCTGTATATTTGGTCGACTTGAAAAAAGTGCAACCATTTGGGAATCCGATGCCATCTAAACAAATATATTCGAGAGACAACCCCTCGAGGTATCCCTTTATCTTTTAAATATCGTTTACAGATATTTTCATTACACACATAAAACACGAATTTATATTTAATTTATGCTAAAACTACAAAACAAATCAAAAATATTTATAAAATAAATTTTAATTTTATATAAATGTGTTTCAGACAAAGCACTCGAAGAAACTTTGTTTTGGGCCAATCGAGTACTTCTCATATGCAACTCGAGTATGTCTTCCCATTTGAATAATTAGTTTTGATTCAAAGTTTTGTTAAAAAGTTTTTATTTTTCATTCCTAATACAAAACCTAAACAATTGTTTTTTGATAAAAATTGAGGCCAAGTTTGGGGCAAATTATGAATAAATATAATCTGTTTCGTGATATTCATTATAGAATCAAATCAACGAATCTATTGATTTGATTGCAATGACTGAGAGATATTCGAGAAAATTATTCTCGAAGTACGTGACTCACCTCTGGGTCAATAAACTTAGGAACTGGACGTCAAGTGTGTTGTACTCAAACAGATATTTCAATCGGGTTTTTAAACTATACGTTTCATTCGTTTTATCTATTTTTACGTTAATATTATTGATTTATTAATCATTTATGGCTCAGTTTTTCTCTATTCAGGCAATTATTTCCTTTTTATTCTCTTGAAGTCAGGTTTTCTCTCACTTTGTGTGCAATAACTCGATTTTAATGCAAATCAAACATTTATTCTCATTAATTATTTTAAGCGTCAAAAATGACAAAATTATTTATCGATAAAAGTTTCCAATTTTTTTGCTAAAAGTATTCTTTACATAACAATAATAATTTTGATAAACATTTCAATAAATTTAGTCAAACCGTTATTCCGTTATTGCATTAATTCAACTATAAATTAATTTTATTATTTAATCTTTCATTTATTCTTATCATTATTACATAGTCTTAACTTTTTATTGTTTTCCTATATTTCTATATTTCTTAGTCATCATAAATATCGGTTAATATTATTATTATAGTGGGATTTGGAAAATTTTGCTTGATCACAATTATGAGTCATTGAAAAGTATTTATTTCATCCATCGCTCAGAAAATTTTTATCTTTGCATTTATATGTAGTAAAGAAAATTATAGGATAAGATTGATATCTGTCACTAAATGAGTCTATAATTAAAAATGGGGCTCATCTTTGAGTAACACTTCAATTGGATGTTTGAAATTTTTTACAAATTAATGATATTATGTGTGACCCGATCTGTCGCCTCTTTTTTGGTATAATAATCTCAAGTCTTGTATTTTAATTGAAATTATGTGAAAAACAATTTTCATTTTCAAATAGTTTTCGAATTAATTCTGATTTAGTCAATGATATGATCCAATCATTGATGCAAATGCTTTGAAATATTTTTCAATTTTACGGATCGATTAAATATATTTTTTCTCAATTATAGTCTCCACTAATTTTTATAGATTATTCTAATTAACGAACGATAAGTTTTGCTCTAATTTCATGATTTTTCGTTATTTGTGTCGATAGATATGAATTCAATCGAATGATTGAAATTTAGTTAAAGAATTTTATTGCAAAAAAAGCGATTTAACATTAAATTTAATACCAATTGTATAAAAACAGGTCATTAGAATCTAATCGAAGCGATGAGGGAGAGACGGGTACTTCTGATGGCGATGACGCCTCCATCGCCGAAATCATGAATATTGGAGATTATAAGGAGATCTTTCAGTCCCGAAGAGAATGTAAGAATCAATTGATTTATTTGTCACTTTCGAAGCACTTTATATTGATTTAGTCGTCATATATCTATATTTTTATTTTTTCCCATTATTGACGTCCACTGCACAGTATGCCGAACCCCTCCTAAAGTGATACCATTTGTTCCAAATGAATTATATCCTGGTCCTTTATACTCCGGTACGAATATCGAACGATATCCCAATTAGAGGTCAAATTAATGGCTTAATATTAATGACATGTTTATATAGATTTACAACGAAAACTAAGTGATCCGAATTTGGCGCTCAGCTCATCGGTATTTGGCTCACATTTCATTCCGATGAGCCGTTCGTTACAAACTATAGCCAATAGTCGTTCGTTAGCGGAGTTGGGATACATTCCACCCCATTCTTCAGAGATACCAACCCTTCAATTAAAGCCATCAATCAGAGAACCGTTGCCATCCATTCCATCAATTCCTCATCAGTTGCAACCATTAAAAGGAGTCATTCCAACGACAAATAATTTTGTGAAGTCGACGTCCTCGACAGGACTGAATCATTTGCCGCATAACAATAACTCCATTCCTAATAACACTCCTAACACTACGAATGTCTTTCCGAATCAAAGGATAACAAATTTGGTTCACCCGCGACAGTCAGAAACCGTGTCTATCGTTCGACCCGTCATCAACGATAACTGCAAACCCACGACAGCGACAGTCAGTACAAACGGAGTTCATCCTCTGCCCCAACAAAAGGCTGCCATTGTCTTTCCTGAAACGAGATCTCCGCCCTCACCCTCTGATCCTCCAATAGAGATGATTCCTGAAACTCGTGACCATCCGGCGGGTCTCGATTTAGATGAATTCCTACCGAAACATCTTCAGGACACTATGAGATTAGGGATTCATCCGCAGCCAGAAATGTCAGAATCAGAAGCCATGTCCGCAATAATGAGAGGACACAAATCAATAGTCACTGTATTATCACATCGAAGAAAAAACATACGAATCATTTTGGCCATGTGGAGCTCAAAAGATCCCAGGAATGCTTTAGAACAGGCCATTCATATGGAGGACCAATCGGTCATCGTTGACATACTTAATGTTATTATTTTGAAGCCGTGAGTAAACCCATTACTCAACTGATTTGGTTTAATCTAATCTATTTTTATTTATTTATAGTGCGGTCTGGACTCTAGACATGTGTCAAATTCTTCTTCCGTGTATTCAAGATCTTCTTCAGAGTAAATATGAGAGGTATGTCATACTAGTGCTCTCATTCATAATAATTATCTATAATTATATTTCCGGGAATTTCAAAGCAAACCATTGTTTATATAAATTAAAGCAATTATTCTAATTGTAATTCACTTTTAAAATGCGATTCTATTGTTTTGAATATCAAAGCAAAAGATGTCACTTTCACATCCAATTCAGTTTAAATTGTTGTAACTTTTGCCGGAACTAATCGACAACAAATTAATTGAAGAACAGGTTTACAAACTTTGCAAAACCAGATACTATTCTTCGCCTATAGAGGACTCCAGAGTTTTTATTTTCCAAATAATTGAGCCTTTCGTTCATTTCTTTATTTTGGAAGTTTTAAAGAATTATTTTAATGAGATATTTATTAAAAGTTGTTTTTGATTAGTTTTTAGTACTTTTTAACCCTAAACTTCATTAATGTATTTAAAGTAATTTTTAATGAATTGATTGATTGTTTGATACAAAATCTAAAAATTCAACCAAAAAAATATTTTTATTTATTAATTAAAACAATCATTAGTTTAGAAAATTAATCCTTAAATAAGTAATAAATATAAATTTAACCAAAAATATCTCAAAACTTGAATTCTTGATTCGTTTGTCACATAATATTTGAGTGATGACCACAGTATTTGGGATACTCTAAATTTTTACCATAAATTTAACATGGTAATTGTGTAAATAATTGCACCAAACAATTAGATTCTGGTTTTATTTTGATATTACATTAGATAAGGTCGACTGAGAACCTCAAATCTGAAAACATTTCTTATAAACATGATATCTAAGTCTCTAATTTACCGCTACTTTTAATCTTATCAAGGTGATAAATTTTGGATCTCAACAAAAATAATTGAAACAAATTTTATGGATTGAAATTTATTTTTGTAATTTTAAAAATGACTTCGAATGAATATCTATAAAATCTATACATGCAAATATCAGTTATGGCTCATATACTATTCAATTAATGCCATTAATGTGATAAGTAACCACTGATTACTTATTAAAATATTTTAACAATTAGTC
Organism: Galumna lanceata; assembly: GCA_034695685.1. Taxonomy (NCBI): domain Eukaryota; kingdom Metazoa; phylum Arthropoda; class Arachnida; order Sarcoptiformes; family Galumnidae; genus Galumna; species Galumna lanceata. The sequence continues at coordinate 19,112 of JAQFZL010000242.1, forward strand.
GATTA
>JAQFZL010000243.1:0-19055 GCA_034695685.1 Galumna lanceata
TCACAATTTATTTTGCAAAAACGATCAAAAAAACCATCAGAAATTTTAGAATCTTTATAATTATAATTTTGGTTAATTTTTAAGCCTTCACTTTAATTGTTAATTTGTTTGTTATCAAACCTTTTGTCACCGCTTTAATAACAAACTCTCTTGATTCTTCTTCGACTATCGGGTATTTAGTCTTTTAGAGGCTCTTTACGTATTTTGGAGTTTTGTCACAAAAAGCATTAATCATTTATTTCTTTTTATAACGTCATTTGTAGACACTATAAAGTTTATAGTATAAAGTTTATACTATAAACCATTATCCCAACTTTCAAGTGGTCAGCGATTTGTTCGTGTGTCCACTTTTTGTCCAATAACTGAATAACTTTATACTTTAAGTTAAGGGTAAAGTTTTTGCATTTTTTTAACTCCATTTGAAAACAAATGATAGACATTTACTTCATTTCTATAGTTATGAATATTTTGACTAAAATTGAGTCGAATTTACAACTTTTTTGTAAGCATTTTTAACAAAATTTATTGACTAAATATGAGTTTTGACTAAAATAGAATTGACTAAAATAAAGGTATTATAGCATCCATAGGAAAGGTCCGGGCTTTGAAAAGCTTTGACCAAAACTGAGGTTTGACTATTGACTAAAGGCCGGTCCAGACTGTATAATTGAATTCAAAGAATAGTCTGGAATAACGGGAAAGTTTCTTGAAACTTTGATTTTTATTAATATTCAGATAAATTAATTATTAAGTCTTTAATTTTCATTTTTCAAATTAATATTAAAGTAAATTATTTAAAAATCCGTTAATTAAATCATTTATTCATTTAAAAGTTATTTGAAAACAGAGTTTATTGAGAAAAGAGTAGAAAATGTGTGAATGGATTAAGAGATGGCTTTTCAAAGACTATTATAATAGAAAGAGTATTCTTTGCGACGACCTCTTGATTCTCATACTTAAGAGATTAGATTTCAAAGATCTGATGATAATTAGAAATATTAGTCCACAATTCAAATGTTGTGTCGACGAAGTCTTCAGAAGAAGAAAATATCTTTTTATTGGGAGTAGAATTACCTTCTTCATTTCAAAAGAATTTCATCTTAAAACCCATTTCGAAGAGTTTTTCTTTAAAAGATTTCGAGGAATTGAATTTAAAAATGAATTTTCAAATGATTTCAATATTTTTGTTGACTTCAAAGACTTGAATAAAAAGAAGACATTAAATCACTTCAAATCAGTTTATAAGCGATGCAAAGAAGTGAGGTTTTTGGCCATTGATATGAAAATTAGTGAAAAATATATGAAATGTTTTAAGACTCAGAATTCAGTAAATGTATTATATTTGGGACCGAATTTCCTAGAATTTAAAGTCACAAAACTTGAAAAATTATCGCAAATATTTGAAACAAAAATTAGATCATTATTTCTACACTTCTCTGCAAATGATTTACAGTCAGATCTAAAAGTCAAGACTTTATTAGAAAGTTATCCAAATCTAAAGGAATTGAAAATCACTAAAAAAGAAAGTTTTGAAAATATTTTCACATCTATTCCTAAGAGTCTCTCAATACTAAAACTTAATTACATGGTTTTAACGAATAATGAATACATTCAACCCTTGAAACAAATGATTGAAAACAATGAAAATCTATTCACTCGTTTCTGTACTACTTATCCAATGAATGAAGAAATTTTGGAGGCATTGAAAGTAAATTCAAATCTTCAAACCCTTGCAATCATTTGGTCTGAAAATAATATCAGAAATCTCTTAAACTTTATGTCATTTCAAATAAATCTCAAATATTCATATATACATCGATTATCTCAAGAGAAGAGTCTTTCAGTTGATCTCGACATTAGTCGCAGTTATTATTTCCCGAGACTTCGAAGACTTTGTTTATGGGATATAGAGTTCAAAACATTAGGTTTTATATCACTTATGAAATGTTTTCCAAACATTTTATATTTGCGTTTGTTTTCAATTGACTTAAAGTGTGACTGTTTTTATTGGGAAGACATTTGTATTCATTGCAGACATCAATGTTTCGATATTTTAACTAAACTTCAATTCTTGAGAATATTATGTTTATATAAAACCTATTCATTAAGAATCGTTTCACTGAAAATGTTTGAGAATTTGAATGCAATCACTTTATACGACAGATCTGTTGATTACAAAGATTTGGTCGAAAAGTCGAGACAGTATTCAACTGAAAAGCCGTACAAAATGTTAAGACTTTATTTCTATGAAATAACTGTCGAAGAATTAAATGAATTAAGAGAAGGCATTCCCACAAACCTCTACATCGATAGAGATAACTGTTATAAATTATAATTTCATTTTTTGTTTTCATTAAAATATTTATTTAAAATCATATGAATTTTGAAAGAAAATCTTAAAGAATATTTAGATCTTTTTGTTTTCTGGAACTCTGGAACTGTTTAGACACACATTCGAGTCTAAGTCTGTCATCGAGTGATTAATATTGAAAAATTGAAAACCAGAAAAAGCCCGAAAACAATCAAAAATTTATTAGAAGTTTTAAAATCTTTATAATTTAGTTTTTTGGGCTATTTCTTGAGCTTCACTTTAAGTATCAATTTGTTTGTTATCAAACTTTTTTCTTTGCTTTTATAACAAACTCTATTAACTAGTCTTCAACCGGTATTTTTAAGACTTCACGTGTGTCGGAGTTGTGTCACAAACAGCAGTAATTATTTCTTCCCTTTTATTACGCCATTTGTAGATACTATAGTATATATCGTTATCATTTCTTCTTTTAAGTGATCAGTGATTTGTTCTGATGTCACTTTTTGTACAATAAATGAATAACTTTATACTTTAAGTCAAATGTAAAACTTTTGCGTTTTTTTGGACCCCATTTTAAAACCAAATGATAAACATTTGCTTCATTTCTATAGTTATGAAATATTTTGACTAAAATTTAGTCAAATTTACAATTCTTTGTAAGCATTTGTGACAAAATTTATTGACTAAATACGAGTTTTGACTAAAATAGAATTGACTAAAATAAAGGTATTATAGGATCCATAGGAAAGGTCAGGGTTTTGAAAAGCTTTGACCAAAACCGAGGTTTGACTATATGACGATTGAATAAAGGCGGGTCAAGACTGTATAAATTAACTTGTTACAATAGAAAGTTTAATTCATTGGTCTTAAAAAAGTTCTAAAATTTATTAAGTGTACATTAATTTAATAATTAAACAAGGTATATTTTGTAAATTATAAATAAAAACATTAATTAAAGAATTATTCTTTATTTTTGGCTAAAACTTGATAGAAAAATAGCATAGAAGAAATTGATTGAAAATGTAACATGGTTATTTTAGATTTAATATTAAGAGCTAAAAGAGAGACATCTCTTGATTTTTAAAACTTTAATTTCAATTTAATAGAAACTCGTTTTTGATTAAAATAATTTATTGTTTAACAAAGTATTTCGGTTAGGATTAGTGAAAGTGAACCGCAATTACTAAACCTAAACATTATTTTTTCAATCAATGATTTTTAAATCTTAACTAAAGATAAAAAATTCAAATAAAGCTTTAATTTTGAAAAACAAATCAAAACTTAAGTTATATTTTTATTTAAAAAAGTGATAAAACTTTTATTTTAGGAAAAATAGAAATTTTAGGAAGAGTTTAGACAAACCTTTAATTAGACTTAGAATATTTAGCTAGTTCATATTATTTTCTGTGTACCAATTTGCTAATTTAATAAAAATAAAAAAATAACCTGGACATAACCTGATTAATAATCAAAAAACATTTACATATTTTTGCATTAATACCACTTATAAATTATAATTGAGAAGAAGGAACTGAAATAATCTAGGTCTCAAATCAAATAATCATAAGCTTCTGTTGACTGCGAGCACAGAATATGTGAATGAGAGTAGAGTCCAGTTTTGGAGGTTATAAATGAAAGTTTATAAGTTCACCTCAAAAGTTGTCTTTTAGTTCCGGTTTTATCAAAGATTGTGATATTGAACTCATTTGAATAGTTTTGTTAAGCGATTAATGTATTATTCGCTCCGATTGACTCCAATTGAGTCCAAATGAATGAAAAACCAGTCAATCAAATGCCTCACAAACAACTTCTCTTTCTTAAATAAAATATTTATTAAAGTAATAGTTTTGAGTTTTGAGAGCAAATAAATGTTAATTATAATCAAAAGTGGATTCGTTTTATGTCATACTTTCTTTACTTTACGGCAAAAATGAAACTTTTTTGATCGGAATTTAAACACAACTCAAAACCGAATTATTATCGATAAAAAACGTGTCAAAGATATCACTCGAAAGGTTTATTCGCACTTCTGGTTAAGAATTAAAATACGAGTCAAAAATAAGGAAATTATCCGGGATTTCCTGACGACTCTTAATCTGATCTAAATTGTAGTTAATGTCAGTTCTATTACAGGTCTGAATGGTTTACAACTCAGTCACAAACCTCTCAGAAAAGGACACTTTTGTTGTGAACTCCAAAAAGAACAAACGTTTCATTTATTATAAATTATAGTTTATTATTAAACTTCAGTTTATTATTAAATTTAGGGGAAAAAAGATAAAAATTATTAATAAAATTTAGTTTTCACTAAAAATTTTCTTCACTTTTTATAATTGACTATCAATTGTGAAAAGAAAGTGTTTGAGAATAAGTGTTTAATTTTATTCATATAATAAATTTGTGTAATTTTATAGATTGTGTTTAAAATTTTGACTTTGAGTTTGAATTTATTTATAATCCGTCAACAAATGACTTCAGTTGAGTCTCTAAATAAGACTCAACACAATTAAAATTTATTTTAAAACTTATTTGTGTCCTAATAACAAGTCTTTAATAATAATTTTGTTTACTGAAGGATAAGCTCACAAATAGACGGCTCATAAAATTAATTCTTAATATTATTGTTAGTTTGAATGCAATTATTTTTTAGTCAATTATTGAATTCAATTTTGAATTTCAAACGAATTATATTTTAATAAATAAATTATTTGTTATTCAAAGTCATATTTATTTAAAAGTGACCCAAACTTTTACTGAAAAGTTTTACAGCCAAACAACAAGTGCTGTTCAGTACTCTCTACTCGAAACAAATACTTATTCCAGAGAAGATTATGGATAAACAAATCGATGTATATCTGGTCAAACAATTGGCCCGAATTGTTGGCCACAATTCTCCTGCATTTTATTGGCTGCACACCTATTGGGACGAAGCGTCTGATTCCCGAACCAGAGATTACTTATTAGTTAATCCGTCATTTTTATCACTGAGTCTATTAATGATAATTTATATGCTTTTGGTTGTCGTCATTATTCCTCGATATATGAAAAATCGGAAACCATTCGATTTAAAGAAATGGATCATCGCTTATGACATACTTATGGTAAGTTTACGGTTTGTTATAAACTTTGTTTGCATTTTAACCAAATCAATGCATAATAGGTTGCGATAAACGGCTACTTCTTTGTGAAGACACTTCAAATAAGTCGCTTCGGACTCGAAATGTGGAACTTTAAGAACACTAAAGGCGACACTTCTGAGAAGGCGATGGCATTTATAGATACCGCTTATTACTACTACTTATCAAAGATAGTGGATATGTTCGACACATTCTTTATGGCTTTCCGAAAGAAGAATTCCCACATATCATTCCTTCACGTATGGCATCACATTTCACTACCATTTGCCGGATGGCTATTCATGAAATACAATCCCTGTAAGCAATTATTCTAATTCCTATTATTTCTAAACTAATTTACGTTTAATTAATGGTCAGATATGCCAACGATTAGCATAATTCCAATAATTAATACATTCATTCACGTAATAATGTATTCGTATTACGCTTTGGCCGCTTTGGGACCTGAATTCCAGAAGTATTTGTGGTGGAAGAGATATATCACTCAAATACAATTAATTCAATTCATTTGTGTAATGGTTTGGTTTATTGTTGTTTACTTTAAACAAACAGATCTACCCGTTGGGTATATGGCGTGCAATTTCGGAAACGCTCTTTTCTTATACATTCTGTTCTCTGGTTTCTATCAAAAATCTTATACAAAGAAGAAAACCATCGAAGCCTCAACACAAAAGACTCAAAAAATACAATAATTACTTATTGTTTGCCATAAAACAATTTACTCTTCATTTTTGCCATTTTCTAAGTTTTAGGAGAATTTCTTATGAAATAAGTTTATAATTCTTTAAAATAATATTTTTTTAAAATTTTTTTTAATAATAATATGTAAGATATCTTTAATACATGTATTTTGGTTTCCAATGATTTCTCTCTTCATATGATTTTAACAATAATTAGAGAATAAAATAAATGTTAAGAAATTCTTTAAAAAAATGTAAATGATTTCAATGAGTATGACTTTACCTTCATTTCCGTCGTTTGTGAGGAGAAGGCGACCGTCTTTTATGCGCCGGACTTCTGGATCGATGTCTATGATGTTTATCTTTACTTTGTCTTCGGGGAGATCTCGAACTGCTTCTGGATCTGCTTCGGGAACGCTTTCGACTTTTTCGGGGAGAATGAGAGCTTTCACTTTGACTGTGAGTTTGTTCCCTCTCAGAATCGTCGTTATCATCCCTTTCTCTTTGAAGTAATTTATTTCTGTATTCCTCAACCATTTGAGACACAGAAAGGCCCGCTTTTCGAGATCTTTTGCCAGATTCTAGTTCATCTTGGTACTTTAACACTTTCACTTCGATTTTTCTGAGTTTAGCTCTTTTAGCAGAACTACTACTACTCGACAATTCTTGCTTTAATTGTTCCAAAAACATCGATCCGCGACTGTCATCTCCGCTATTTGGCGACGGATCGAATGGTCTGACGTCACAATAAAAATATCCATTAATTTAAATACTTATAAATTTCAAATGAAATTCATGGCCTTTTTGTGGCATTTTATTTAATGTTCTTAAATGATAAAATTATAAAAATAATAATATCGTTTTAAAATCAAACTCTTTATTATTTTCCTGAATAATAATAAGTTAACCTTCACTATAGATTGTATCATGGTCAAATCTCAATTATAATGAAAAGAATAGACTAAACGTGAGACATAAGAGTGAAAATTTTCATTTGTTTTAGAAAATAATCTTTTTTTAATAATTAGTTATTCAAGTGACCAAGAGCCAATTTTGATAAATTCCGATCTTAATTTATCAAATATTCTTTGATAATTTTAAGGACCAAGGATTTCACTATGTATCAAGTTTAATTCTCTATGATATTTAATAGCAAAAGGTTTTGATTCTAAGGGGGGATATTTCACCTATTTTTTGTTTTAGGGGATATTTTGGAAAACCACCCCCATTTCCATCGTTCATTCTATAGGTGGGGGTATTTTGCCGATTTCCCCCTTTTACCATATTATTTAAATAGGTATGAATCAAATAAGCCATACATATAATTAACGTAAAAAAAATGAAAACATTTGATTCAAATCAAATAAATAAACAAATTTTTAATTTATTATTATTAATGTATTTTCAATTAATTTCAACGATTGATAAAAAGACTTCTAATTTATAATATGACAAAAAAAAGACTTACTTTCCATCGATGTCTTCAATGCTGTCCTCATTTGTTTGTTCCAATGTTTCCCATTTAGAAGTAGTCATTGCTTGTGATTCCACTAAATCTGGATCTACTGTTTCCCATTTCGATGGCTTGAATTTAGGCAAAGAAGCGCTGTCTGAGTCTATAAAGGGTTCGCCATCGATAATATCAATGGGAATACCATCGATATCTGTCTCTCCAATGGGCACTCCATCGACATCTTCTAATTCTTTTGTTTCTTCAACTTCTCGTTGAAGTAATCCCAGAAAAATATTTTGAAGTTTAACGAGAAATTCTGGTGAATATAATGCCTGGTCTTCCCACGCGCGGAAACAATTCATTACCCGATTCTTTATATATTAAAATTAATTATAATCTTTTTAATTGGAAATTATTCCATACCTTAAACTGTTCGGCTTTAAGTCTTCCCTCAATATCAACATAAGAGCTGCGAATATTAAAAAAGATGTCCACGAGATGTGATTGAAAGCCTTTTCTAAAAAAGGAGGCGTTCGTCACTTTGACCGCTGAGTTATGAAGAATATCTGATATCAAGTAAAGTCGGGCCACCTTTTTATAGAGTGGGGTCTCTACTATAGACAAAGACTCTGCGATACAGTCGACGATTTCTTCGGCCGATTCTGAGTGTTCGATACAATAAATCATTGCTTCAGAGATTTTACTCTTCTCTGGCGTTAGATTTCTAAGAATATCTTCGAGAGCATCCCTTTGTTTTTCAGTTAACATTCCTTTCTTTGGTTCTAAACGTGTTTCTCTTCGTTCGGGTTTACGTTTTTGTTTATCTTCTCTTTCAGGAGAGGGAGGAGGAGACGACTCAACCAATTCGTCAGGCATTCCCTGAAGGAATGGATTAAGTGGCGGAGGCTTCCAAATAGATCCGCACTCAAACATACGAAACTCTTCAGTTCTCCATTTGGACGGATGTTCGCCCTTTTTTCGATTATAATTTAAATTTTAGAATAAAAATTTGTTACAGAATTTGTTACAGACCTGAAGAACGGAGAAAAGACGCCACCGATAATAGACGTGTGCCGGCGATTGATTGTCAAATAAGAATCTAAAGGTCGGATTATTAATTTCTCGATTCATAATCATTGCTTCAAACATCGGTCCTTCTCTCACAACAAACTCTACCATTCGATGAATGAGACAAAGAAGTGTTCTGTCTGTCGGCACAACTACTTTAACGATAGCGTTCTGTAAAACTTTAGCAAAATTTTCCTTATCGTTCCATTTTTCTCGTGGAATGATCTCATTAGGATCGGGCTGTGCGTTGAAGGGGAGACCACTCTGTGGTGGAGGCATTGTCAGCTCCATTAGGGCTGGAGGTATATAAATTGGATGCGGAGGAATCGGAACAGCTTTACCCCACCCTAACTTCATTTCATATTCGACAACTTCTTTGCCATTGAGTGCTTTGATCGCTCGCTCCCCATCTTTTCTGTTCATAAAAGCAACGAAACCACAGTTCCTATTCCTGGATCTTTCCTCATCACTTCGAGGCCACATTATTTTCACTGAAGCCAAGGGTCCATATTTTCCAAATATTTGACACAATTGGGGTTCAGTCATCTTTGGGTTTAGATTTCCTAAGTATATGTTCGTCGTATTGGGGTCTCCCGTATCGAAAGAACCGATTCCTGGGATTCGGTACTCATCGGCTGAAAACAAGACAAAACCGAATGATTTAAATCAATATAAGAAAACCAGAAAAATAAAACCCAAACCGAGTTTTATTCCCAATTCGGGCTCTGGTTTAGTGTTGATCTTAAATCCGGATTCTTTGAGCTGATTCTTGAGTCGATGTCTTTCCTCCCTTTCCTCTTGAATTAGTTTTAGCTCTTCTTTAAAGAGTTCTAAATTGCTTTTCTTTTTGGTCTCTGACTTTCTTTTGGCCGGTTTTTCACTTTTATATATTGTTTCCGAAACTTTAGTTTCGTTTAATTTTTTTGATTCTAACTCTAATTGTTGTAATTTATTTGGTTTATATACTTTTCCCGAATTAGTTCCAGAAATCTCCTCTTAATTAAGATTAAATCCAAAACAAATTTTAGAACAAATTTAAGATAACCAACAAAGAGGTATACCTCCAGAGGCAGAATTAATAACATTTCCTCTAACAAAGAGTTTGGTCTGTTTGGGTGTGTCTTCAAAGGTTTCCACAAACTCTTGGTATGCCTTAGCGGCCGCCTCTTCGTCTGCGATCTTCTTTTGTTTTTCCAAATCCTTTTTTCCCAACACTTTCTTCGCAGAAGTGTTTAATGAAAAGGACTTGATTTTCCCCATTTGGGACTGAACTCAACCATTCGGTCATTTATTAAAACAAAATTTCATTAAACTCACCATTTTGTCCATCACTTAAACTGGATTTAAGTTTTAAATCGAGAAATAAGTTTTAATTAAAGGCATTTAAAAACAAATTCTTTCACTTAAAGACTGAGTTTTTGTTTTCACAATTTATAAACATTTGTGACAATAGATAGCACTTCAAATCAGTTAACCCTTCAGTCACTAAATACAGTCAAAACTCCATTAAATTATCTCTAAATAAAATCATTATTAGAATAATAATCTTTAAATTTATTCTTATTTTCACACAATTATTTAAATATCAATTTAATTAGCCTGGATATTTTTTATATTCTAATAGGGGTGAGAAAAATACAATAAATGAAACAAAATTAAAGATCGATTGACTTTAGATATCAATCAATTCAAGAATATATGATGAATGCATTTTAATGTATTACCGGTAACTCCTTATCAGTTCCTCTTCTATTCTTTAACCCAAATTAATGATCAAGGTGATCATAATTGATCAAGGTACAAACTTAATAAATTTTATTAAAATTTTCAAATAAATGCATAAATGCTTAGTTTGTTGTAATACTGTAAGCATTGAATTATTAAACATAATAGGAAATTGGTCAATTTAACCATATGATCCAGGTGGTACACTAGTGTACTAGCAATCAATTTTAGAGACAGAATTTCTGTAAAAAAATTTTTTTTTTAGACAAACTGTTGGAATGAGCGCTAAATATTGAGTTAAACTTTAATTTTTGATAACTTTAATGAATGAAAATTTAGGTTTTGTTTTAATATTTTTAGTAAATTTTTAATAAAATTTAAGTTTTGGATAAAAAGTTGTTTGAAATGACTTTATTTTAGATAAAATATTAATGAGAAAAACTAAATGTTAGATAATTAACATTCATTTAAAAGCCAATAAAAGAAAGATAGAGAGAAAAGTATTTAAATCAATGACTTTATTATCAAAGTTTTATTTATTGAATAATTTTTTTATTAATGAAAACTAAAATGAATTCATTTAAACGAAATAATCATAAATTAAAGATATTTGAATTAATCTTAAAATTAAATGAAAAATTATTTTTCAGTCTAAATACCATCAAATGAAACATTTTATAAATCACTAAAAAGTGATCTCTTGTCTCATCCATACATCGAGAAGAAAGGATAAGAGAATTTGATGCCAGCAATAGATGTGGACTTAAATTATTTGTTTATATACTTTAATTAAAGTAAAAATTATTAAATTCTAAAATTCTGTTTGAAGGGCAAAGTCTTAACTAGGATTTATAATATTATATACATTATAAATTAAAGGTCATTTTATTTTATTTTTTAATTAATAAATAAATATTGAAATTTTTGAAAAGTATGTTTAAGTGTAATGAAATGTATTTATTGATATGAAATAAAATTAATTTTAATAATCTTCAAATAATTTAATATAATATGAAAACTAACCATTTAAATAAAAATTTGTTTTTCGGCTAAAATATCACTAAAGGGAATAACAAAGAATTTAGTGGTAAAGTTAGCGATAACTCCCAGTGCTATAGAAATGGGAAGTGCCGGCAGAGGCATTTCTTTTAGTATAAGTATAAATAGAGTGACGGCCAAACCAACTAAAATACATATAAAACAGATAACTGCTGTCAAAAAGTCACCAGAACTGAATGATTCGCCAACAAGAAGGCTATAAAAGATAAAATCACCAAGGCCTATCTCTAATTCTGTTGAGTCCTCTGACTCAGATTTAGATTTACTGGTTTGTAACCAAACGGCTGTCGCGTAAATAATTGGCGGAAGTTTTCTGGAATTTTCAAAATTCTTAAGCATACGATTGAGTGGCCCTTCAATGAGAAAATCATTTTATTTAATAATGATTTTCACATTAATTTCATACCTGACTCATGAAGGACTGCATAAATATCCCAAACAGCTATAACACAAATGAGAAGCCATACACTCCAATCAGGTATTGTCAGTACCAAAATTAAGGCCACATTTGATGAAAGTATTACCAAATATATCTGTCTTAAAAGTTTTGATCCAAAGACGAAAAATGTGATAATACCGACTCCAGTGTAGTTCCAAATCAAAATCAAAACTGTAATCCAATCGATGGGAATATTAAACTCGTCTACAATTATGAACAGAAATACAGTTCCCAGAACTCCAAAGTAAACAATAAATGCAAAAATGAAAAATCCTTTAATGAATCGCTCAAATTCATAGATCATAATAATTGCCATACAAAAAGTGACACAAGCAAGGATAATCAAAAATATTATTGATAATAAAATCGCTGACCATATCTTTTGAGGTGCAGATGAACCTCTCTTTTCATAGAAATGAAACCCTAAATCTTGGGCCACGTCTTCAATACCTTTTGAAAAAACAATTTAAAAAATGAAAGGTTAGGACATTGTTTTGATTACCATGGCTAAATATTGGTAAGAAGTGTATGGCAAACACCACTAAAAGCATACATAGAGATATAGGAACTATCACTTTTGTAATTCGGTTGGATTCCGAGGCCACTAATTTTCTCAATTTCTTCTTTGCTTTTTCCAATTTTTTCTCTTCTAAAGTCTTTTTTGTTTCCGATTCTTCATTACCCTCTGAATCATTATCTGATGGTTTTATATTATCATTAGTATTGATCTCTTGGTTTGTCATCTCTTCTGATTTAATATGAGTTTCAAATTAATATTCAAAATAAAACCAAAAGAAATTAATTGTAAAAACCGTTATAAAACTCAATCAATTCATTGATTGTTATGAAATAAATTGAATTAATAAAATCAAATATTTTAATAATCTTTTAATAATTTAATATAATATGAAACTATTCTTTTAATGAAATAAATATTGTACAAGATGCAACTTTAAAACTATGACTTTATAGGATAGAACAACAGCCGGTATTCTGTTTGGATTCCTTCTGAATGGCAGCTCTGATCGCAACGTCGAAAACTTTTTTAATTCCGATCATATTCTTGGCGGAACACTCGACATATGCCACAGCATTGATAGTGTCGGCCATTTTCCAGCCCTCCTCTAATGTTATTGTCTTTTCTGACGTCAGATCACATTTGTTTCCCACTAAAACTATGGGCACTTTTGGTAAATAAGCGCTGATTTCTGGTTCCCACTTAAGTTTGGTATTTACGAAAGATATTCGAGAGTCAACACTAAAACAAATTAAAATCACATCTGTATCCGGATATGAAAGGGGTCGAATTCGTTCATAGTCTTCCTGTCCCGCTGTATCCCAAAGCGCGAGACAACCCTTTCAGATAAATTAAAATTTTTTAAGAAATTGAAAATAAAAATATTAATCAAAACTTAAAAAATTGATTAAATCAAATGAATTGTAAAGAAAAGTTATTTATTAAGGAAATTTAAATAACTCAACTTGGTAATTAGCTTAATTACTCAAATATTTATGAGACTTTTATTTTCCAAATGCTTCGAGCAATTGATAAATTAAATCAATCAAAACAATAGTATTATTCTTATATAAAACAAACAATACTTTAAACAATAGTAGTCTGCAATCAATTAATCAAAACCAAAGATAAAACTGATTACGAAATTTAAGTTAAAGTTATTGAATAAGTTTATGATTAACTTATTATTTTAAATATCTGATCTGATCTGATCTTGCACATTATAATGAATTGAAAGCCAATTAGTTTCCACCCAATATCAGGTCAAATAAATTCATAGGATTCTTATGGTTCTCTTGATTTTAATCAGGATTACTACTTCCTCTCTCTCTCCCTTTTCCTCCTTCCCCTCTCCCTCTCTATTGTTTCAAAGATTATCTCAAGAATATAAAGAATGACAAACAAATAGTGGATTTATAGTTTGGTTTTGACAACACTTCAAATTTGAAATAAGTTTTCAATAATTATGAGAAAATTTAAGCTCAAAGTTGTCGTTCGGTGTTATTATTTTGTCGAAAATACTATTCTGTGTTCATCTATAAAGTATTGACAGTAATGTATTCAGTTTTCATAGCTATGATTGAGTGGTTGTTTGAAAAAAGAAACCTCAAAAGTCAAACCAATTGACTTAAAACCAGAATTTTCTTTCGTTCAGTGATTTTAAATCATTGAAAAAAATTCTTTCGATTTGTATAACAAATAAGACCAAGATTAATGTCACACAATAATAATAGAATATAAAAAAACTATAACTACTTACTAGTTATTTAACCACTTATTAGTTTTAAAATTGTTTCACAATAAAAATAGTCTCTAAAACTGTGAATCGGACACGAAATCAATATTAATACTTATATTACTTGAAGTTATATTTTTTTCAAATCCATTGAATCGTGAAATAGAGATAATATAAATTAAATATCATTTTAAACAAAAAATTAATGATCGATGAAATGAAATTCTTAGTCTTTTGATATAAACTTATGAAACATTAAAATATATCTAAAACACCACTAAATAAATATGAAAATCTAGTAATAAATTCAAGAAAAAATTTGAAATGAATTTAAAACTAATATTCATTGTTTTAATTAAGTTTTTGAGTAATAAATTGGAGAAATCGTGGAATAAATAGAATAAATATTAAAGAATCGCTACTGAATTGAAGTAAAGCCATACAAATCAATGTATATTCAAATAAGAGGGTATTTTTGTAAGGACCTCACGATATGAATATTTTATAATAAAGTCAAAGTCCAGCTATAATTATATTTACTGGTCTATTATTATAAAGTAGTCCTACCACTCGTTTAATCACATAATGCTATATTTGCCGACATTTTTTTCATTATTGGATACAATTTTAAGACTATTTTTAACTTTTTATCAGTTTTTGATAATAATTTGATTTTTTCTTTCATCAAATCCCTATTCAATCGAAAAGTCATTATGTTTCAGTCATTTGGAAAACTATTCTTTGCACTCATCCATGAGATATAAATTGAATGAAAAAAATAGCGAAGTAAAAATAACATTGTTAACATGGTTAATCAAAATTACTAACGACCAAAACGTTGTAATCAAAATGAAATTCAGGTTAAGAATTGGGATTTTGCGAAGAAATATGTAATGAATTGTTTTGTTCACAAAAAAATACTAAATATAAGTTTAATGATTAATTCATTGCATATTTCACATAAAAATATGTTTCTCTGCATTCAAGATAATCTTGGCTTCAATTAAATCAAGAATCAGATACTAAATTATAAAAGTAAATGATTCGTACATTAATACCAGTTCTTAAAATACTCAACATTTGAGTGTTTGCTATTTGCAAACAATTAAAAAGCAATTGAATCTAATTGTGTCTAATTGTGTTAGCGGTCACTCATATATTTCATTTATAATCACTAAATCAATGATTTAGACTCTAAACTACCAGAGTTTCAAAATTAGGTAAACAATCTTCAGATAAGAAAAAAACAGTTCTTTTATTTTCCCAAACAATTAAACTTAGTTTTGAGCTATGATTTAAACTATGGTTTTCTTTAGTTTAAGATTCAGCTCTTTTTGTGTCAAATGTTTGAATTAAATTGAATTCATGTATTGAATGCATAATTTAATTCATGATATTCTCTGATATCCTCTTTGGTTGAAAAGTCAACCGATTGTATTGGAATCGAATATTAATTAACTTTTGATAAAAAATTTTCATTATATACTTCTCATTGATATCATGATTTGAGTGATAGTTTAGCATTGGATGAGTCATATTCTTATGATTTTAATGGAATAAGTCATGCATTCAAAGATTTCATAAGTATTTGCAATACAATACCTCTTTGCCCTCCACTTCAATATTTGCCACATAATTGTCGAATACAGTCGGTGTATATTCTTCAGTAAAAAGGTTCTTGCAATAAGCAATTAGCAAGGAGGTTTTGCCACACCCCCCATCACCAACAACAACAAGCTTTTTAGTGAAAGCCATTGTAATCACATTAAATAAAATATAAGTTCAAATGAGTTGCAGTGAAGTTGAGGCCAACAAAACCAATGAAATAATTTTTTGAAAACTATTGAAAACAAAAATTCGTGATAACATCTATTTATTGAAAGGATATATATTTTCATTGACTTCATTCATAAACTCTGATAAAAAGCATACAAATGTTTGCACACAATATATAATAAAACATTTTTTAAATCGAAATAATATTTTACTGAAATTAATGCTTAAAATAGTTGTCGACAAAAGTGTTCATCAGATTTGATATTTGAGTCACAAGTGATACACAACTTTTTGACTACAATACAACCTTGAATATGAATGTCAGCGCAGGTGAAGGTGGCGTTTATGGGCCTACCTGTTGTATACCTGTATATATGGGCCACTAATCTTGAATACCGGCTCTCAATACTCTCCGACACTTTTTTCTTCTATTCGTTCTTTAGAGAGAAGTTTAAGTTTTGAGTTATCATTGTTTTCATTAACCACTCACTGAAAAGACTGATTCATTGGCCAACAATTTCATAGTTGTCTTCATTATAAAACTTAATGTGAAAATTAATTTTTGCTCAGCTTTTGCACAGCCATTGGCAGCACATCGTGTGCTAAGTGTAAAGCCATTAAAATTGAGGCAAAAGTGAGGCAAAAGTACATTTTTAAAATTCCATTTTATTGAATAAACAGTGATATCGGTTACACATTATTTCAATCAATAATATTTGATTCTATATATTATTCATCGGCACAATCGACACAATCCACACGTTTTCTATTATTTTGTTATCAATAAGTTAATGCATATCTCATGCTTTACATCAAACACTTTGCTATTAGTAATAATAATACTGACTATCAGTTTCTATATCGAGACTTAATTTGATTTATAAGCATTAATTTCTTAGTAAATGAGCTAGGATCACTTTACTAACACCTTATTAACATAACAAAAAAATAGATACTGTTAAATCAAATTGCATGATTATTTATCTAACACAATCAAGAAGTACAGTCACCAATGGATAATTTTAACTAACCATTAGTTTTAACCAAATCCCAAAACCAAAAACCTCTTCCCATAGACATAATGTTAAAAATTATCAATAATTTTAACAATTGATAATTTTAACCAAATATCTGAACCAAAATGTATTGAAAGCATTAAAACAAATATCAATAATTTTAACAAAACTTGAAAGACGGTCACATTTAAGATATTTGTATATGATTTTTATGAAACAAATGCCTAATGTTTAGACATACATTTTTCTATAAATTTCAAGAATATAAACAAGTGTTGAATTTGATAACTTAAATGACTAACTGTCAATTGATAATAAAATATAATATATAACTGATAATTCACTAACCAAGATAGTATCTAATAAAAAAATAACAATAGGTTTCAGACGAAGAATAAATTGAATCTTAAGAAAACATAAGTAAAAAAAAAGTCTTTGATTCTGAGGTCTTACAGGTTTTTTTCAAATAAGTGTTGAGGAAGAGTTGAGTTACATTCGCAAAGAATTTACTAAAAGTTATTGTCAAATATATTTAATAAGTGAAACAAATAAAATTAACTAATTTATAGCTGAATGTTTGTAAATTTAAAAGAAATTACCTGATTTAAATCAAAAATAAGTTTTTTTTAATATCAATCAATAATTTTTGCCAAAACCATTCTTGTTAAAATTATCCATTGGTGACTGTATTTGAAATGTATTTCTAAACATTTCATTCACTAATTTCTAAAAATATTACGCTTTTTCTTTGAATTATAATTACATTAAAAGTAAATGACATTAAAAATTTCCAAATAAGTTTAAAGAGGATGTATTGTATGTAATATTCATTATAGCAAATAGTATGACCATGTCACACTTGCAACCCTTAAATGGTATGGCATTGTTAGCTGTGATCTAAAATATCAAATGATGTTGTGTTGGATATTTGGCTCAAAGAGACTCACGTTCTCCAGTAATTGTGTTAAACAATTTCAGTCTTAATCATAATGTACTACATTTTCAGATCATTATAATCATGATATGAGATATAATATATAATACATTTATAAGTATTAAACTATAAAAAAATTCTTTTCATTTCCTCATATTTATGAGATCTAAGAAAATATTTGCAAAATTTCTCCCAAATATCATAACTTTTATATTACTTATGAAAAACATTTATAAACAATAAATAATTTACTGATAAATAAATGGATTAATGAAAGGCAATAAACGTATTCCGCCGTCAAATGTTTATGAGTCCAGTATTTCAAATATTTTCCTAAGAATTCCATATCTTTTGTTTAATCCAAGATTAAAATCAATACAAAAATTAAGATAAATTTCTTTAGAAGACTCACTTTGAGAACGCAAAGAATTAAATGGCAAATAAAAACTACTTTATCCCTGATATTAAATTTGAATTTTTAACTATAATTTATTTATAGAAAATCGGTTCAAATGAGGAAATATGTGTATATAATCCCGCAGTCAATTTATACTAATAAAGTAATAAATGAGAGAACATTAGGGAATGAAAATAATAATAATAATTCGATATAATATGTTATTGAATGAAAAAAAAAGGTTTATTCAACTTTTAAGGGATTTTTTTCCAATGCATACAATCAATGGATGAATGGAAAAATAAGTTAAGTTTACATCATTTCAAATGATAATTGGAATAGAGTTCAAACATTTTTATCTCAACTGAGTTTTGACTCAAAACAATTTAAGAGAAATTTTGTATAAAACTTTAATTGACAGCTTTTGTACTTTTCATTGATATGTTGAGGTGTAAATGGATACGGGTAATAGTCTAATGATAATAAAACATTCCAGAGTAAAAACAAAACTGACCTCAAACAAATTAATTTAAAAATTCCCGTTTTTGGGGTAAGCATTCAATTAAATTTCTGTTATTATTTTTCCTCAAAAATAAAACAATGTTTTAAATTTGATATGGTCAAGAACAATTATCTTTGATTTCACATGATCTATTAACTTAATGACTCTGCACTTCAAAATTAACATGATAATTTAAGTCAAACAATTAGGACTTTCCCAGAAAATGTCTTAACTCTGTTTTTATTAATAAAAGTTTATATAAAAGTTTTATAATAAAAACAATGAAAGACTAAACAAAACTGAATT
>JAQFZL010000244.1:0-18979 GCA_034695685.1 Galumna lanceata
TTATTTATTTAATAATTATTTGAATTAGAAAAGTATTGATTAAATATTTGACACTAAATTAAGTGAACTTTATTTACAATTTATTAAATAATATACATATAATATATTAATTATAAAATATAATTAAAAAAATTAATCGCATTTAACCCAATCTTTAATTTCTTCATCGCTGACGACATCCGTCTTTTCCCAGTCGTCACTTCCATTTTCAGACTTTTGGGTATCACTCGATTCTGGAGACGAATGGATTGATTGCAAGTCTGAGCTCTCATTATTGGTATTTGGAAGCATTCCTTCTTTAAATTCTTGATTTTTAGGGACAGAATTATTTTGTTCTAAAAATTTTATTTCTACACATTTTTTATCTGAAGAATTGGAGTCTTCGGTCGACTCTTTGGATACATTTAATTCGTTTTCAATTTTTTTGCGTTCGGTTTGTCTCAACTGATGGACTCTATAGTAATATCTGTGCCAAAACTCAACGTCAGACAAAGAGGTGGGAACTAATTGACAATAAAATTCTTGCATTTGTGGAACAGTTTTAAGCAAATGATCCATTTGTCTCTGATAGTCAAACAGATTGAATGACATGAGCCAACTCTCATAGTGTTCGGGCGGACCACTCGGTTCGTGACAATAGGTCTTCGAATCGGACTGTATTTCAGCCAAAAGTTTTGGCCAGTCTTTGATTGCAATCAATTCTCCGCCGCATAACACATACATCTCATCCTCGTCTTCATAATAGTCTCTATTCATAACAAAGGCGTCGGCAATACTTGACATCAACTCAGAGAACGTATGTTTCGCCTTATTCTTCAGATTTAAAGTCCAGTCAACAGAAGTTTTCTCATCTGAGGTCTGTTCTGTGTCTTCGCTTTCATTTTCTTCCATTTCTTGGGTTTTTGGCTTTTCTTCTGTTTGTTCTTCGCCTTTGGTTTCGAAATCGGGGGCCACTGTATGACTGATTCCAGTGATGGTGTCTTTCATTGTTTGGGTCACATAAGAGGCAGTATTGGAAACAACGGAAACGGACTCACTCTGAACCGTTTCCTTAAATTCAGTTAAATCGCGTTTAATTGACTCAAAAGCGTCACTCGACTAATGGATTATAAAATTATAAATAAATTAATCAAAAAATAAGAGTCAAACAAACCTTTTGAACCCAAGAATTCCACCACGACTTCGAAGTTGATGGCCTTTCATCAGACCTGTGATGCGTTTCTACATTTTTCTCATCACTATCTTGTGGTTTACCATCACTTCTAACATAATTACAATTATTTTAATATTATTTTCAAAATGAGTGAAAACAAACCTTAAATTAGGATCAGAGTTGTTGTCCATAACTGATGAAAATGGAAATCATATGACAAGAACTGAATAAACATTGATTGCGAAACAACAATAGTTTGCAAACATACGTCACGTGATTTTATTGACTGTGACTACTGTTAGATTCACTCAAAAACTATGTTTAATGTCTTTAGAGTAATAAACCCTAAAACTTAAAATTAATGAAATTTAGAAAATATTCCTGAAATTTATAGCAATTATTTTATTAGTAATTAATTAATTAATTAACAAATGATCTTTTCTAAGAAGTACACATTTAAAGGTAAACTTATATTATATTTCAATTTTAAATCAAACATCAATTTTATTGATAACATTGTTTGTGAATATTCTCTCAGAAATTTTCAGCACATGTTCTGATGTAATACAATTGGGTTTAACTTCAATTGAATTTAAATCAATAATTTTAAATCACTATTAATTAAAAGACATTTAGATTAAAAAATAATATAATGTTATCCCTATCGTCGCGACTTTTCAACCGAAAAGTTTTTCATTTAATCAGATATAATAGTATTAAAACATTTGAGACAAAAGCAAATAAATTAGAAAAAATTCTTGACTTCAAACCAAAAATCGTGAGAAAAGGGTTTGAGGAGAGAATCAATAAATTGGAGACTTCTTTGAAAAGAATCGGAAAAATCACTTTTAATGAATTAAATCAATGTCTCAACGAATTGTCCAAAAGTGAGTTCAGATCAAATCAATTGAATTTATGATTATTTGTTTGAATTAAAGCCCGAAATTATCGGCCGACAACTACTCAGAGTCTTCTTATGATAAGAAGTTGTGGAGCACTCGCTTCAGAAGAAAGTCCCGAAAGACGACGAGATTTGTGTCAACGATTATTTGAAACCCTTTCAGAAATGACTGATTTAGACGTTTCTCATTACAACCAATTGTTAAGAGTTTTCATTGAAAACAACTTTGATTTTAATCCGATTGAGTTCTTGGAAAAAATGCAGTCAAAGAGTATTGAACCGAATAGAGTCAGTTTCATACTTATGATACAAAGGTTTTGTCAAAATTCAAACATTTCCGAAGCCATTAATATATTAGAACACATGAAGAGTAAAGAAATGGCAATCAGTGAATCCGTATTTAATTCTCTTATATTCGGTTACGGAAAGATCGGAGACTTAGAGACTGCCGAACAAACTCTTGAAATGATGAAAACTTCAGGAGTTGAGCCCTCATCAGATACTTATACGTCTCTTCTTTGCGCTTATGTCATGAACCACAACAAACCAGAAGTCGAACAAAAAATAAATAAAATTTTCGATGATATCAACAAATCTGAGGTCGAGTTGTCTGAAAGCGATATCTTTAAAGTCTATAAGACATTAGCACTGATTGACTCCGAATCTAAAATTTTGGATCAACTCTTAAATAGAATTAAGAAGTCATTAAATTATAATAAGGAGTGTTTAGATGTTATCAATGAACTATTGTTCGCAAATAAAGTGGACATCGCTCTCAAACTTTACTATACTATGAGTGTATCCGAGAATCAGATGAAACAGAATAATATTGGAAATACTTTGATTAGAAGTATGATTCGTACAAATGTTTCGCCACAAATAGTGTTAACTCTCTGTGAAAAACTTCAATCTGAAGGCAAAAATGATTCGGCGCTTAAAAATGCCGTCGAAATAGCTTTAAGTCACGCAAATATTGACGTCTGTCGTACTTATTTGAAACGTTTCAGTGAAGAACAGGCCATAAAACCTCACTTTTTATATCCTCTTATAGTTAAAAGTGAAGATGAAAACCAATTATTAGAAGTTTTATCACAAGATTTATCCCAATTTAGTGGTTCGTCGTATACACTATTAATGGAAATATTTATGGACTATATTTGGCCCAAAAATATTTCGGAAGTTCACTTGTTTATGGAAAAGTGTAAAGATATCGGCTTTTCATATGTAATTACTTTCAACTCTTTAATTCGATTTTACTTAATCAACGATCGAATCCAAGAAGCAATTAATTTAATGTCGTCTAAAAACTATCCTTCAGTCAATTTTGTTAAAAGGGATATAATTTCAGATTTAACCGATACTGTAATAAAAGGAAATACATCGCTCTCTGATGTAACAAAAGTACTAAAAATAATTAATCAAACCCAGAGATATGCCAGAGCTTCAGAAACAGAAATGACTGACCATTTCGGCCAATTTTTACTTCACTTAATTCGAAGACGAGTTTCTCAAAAACTTCTAAATAGTGTTCTTCGAGCATATGAACAGAACTCCGTAAAAATATCAGAAGTGTCTGTAAATGCCATTTTGGATCGAATCACTCCAACCGATGAAAACGAAGATTTACTCAATAAATTGAAAGTAAAGACTTACGACGATTTGAGAGGTATTGTATTTCATGACATCGACGATATCACAAAACCGCGAAGAGATATGACTCCAGAAGAACTTGAGGGACATTTAATTGAACTCAAAGCTAAAGGTTTAAATACCAGAGGACTTCTACGATCTCTTCTTATGGCTTATTGTCGACGAACTCGATTCAGTGAAGACAAGAAAAATAAGATATCAGTTATTGAGACACAAAATCGAGTCAAACAAATCATAAATGAATTAAAAAATACCGATTTTGACTTTTCAAATGCCATGAATGCAATGGTAATGGATTTCTACGTTAATTGCGATGATATCGATTCGGCGCTGGAAATGAAAGAAAAAATTTCTAAAGACTTTGAAATCGATTGCTTTAAAATTTTCAATTTTGCAACACTTTATATAAAAAGGGGTGAAATTGAAAAAGCAATTGATTTGATTAAATCAGAAAACAATCGAAAAACTGATACCATTGATGGCGAAGAAGTCAATACACATGTTAGTCGAACTCGAGATATGAGTATATTTAGACTTCTTAATAGTCTCGTTGAAGCAAATGTCGACTCAAAGCTTCTAAAAGAAATATTTGAACTCTCTATTGATTACTCAGCGATGACTCCAACATCAGTAATGGTGGGACCTCTCATTAAATATCATATTCTTAAAGAAGACTTTTCACAAGCACTCAAAGAGTTTGAGGAGTGCGCAGAAAAGTATCGAATCACTCCATGGAAAACTCAGTTAATGAAATATTTTCTCGAAAGTGGGAATCAAATAAATCTGCAAAAAGTAGTCGATATCTCTAATAAAATTCACGGAGAAATGAATACTATTTGGGATTTGGCACATGTTTGCGTAGATTTAGGTAAATTGAGGCAGGCTAAGAAACTGTTGGACACACCCGGACTCAGAATAAAACAGACTAAGATTGACAGCATTTGTATTCAAATGCTTAGAGAAGACAAAACCGAAAATTTAGAGAAATTGATTCGTTGCACTAAAAATGTATTTGACATAAATCGCGATCGAATGCTTTACCATCTGATTAGTGGTTATATTAAAACCGAAAGCCCACAAAAAGCTCTCAATTGTTGGACACTAATGCAAGAGGAAGACATTCAGCCGAGTGATAGTACTCTCATATTATTGGCTAATTTCTTAAAACAGAGTAATATTGACGTGCCTTTCAGTGTTCCTCCGGAACCAACGCAAACAATAAAATCAAGTGACTATGAGATGAAGGATTCAAAGCCGAAGAGTCATTCGGATGATATCCTCAATAAATTCAATGAAGCGCTTAAAGATGCAAACATTGACGAAATGCTCAGAATTAAAGATTTGGTCGAATCGAAAGGAAAATCACTTTTAATGTCACAAAACTCTTTACTAATCGAAGCTCTTCTTAATGCTGAACGAATCGATGAGGCCTTTGATTTTTCGAAATCATTGCTGTCTTCAAAGCTGTTCCCTTCGCCCAGAATTATTCGTTATCTCTTTACAAAACTGTCTTCTATTGGAGGTTATAAGAGATTAGAAGAGTTGGGAAAACTTTGTCCAGAATTTATAATTCAGAATAATTCGTATACAAATGCACTTTCAATGGCTTATATTAATAGTGAAGATATCGATGAATTAATGGACGAATTCATCGGTGAAAAGTTGAAAAAAATGAAACCCTTCCCATTGGGTTCGTTTTTATATATTTTTACCACAAAACCACAACTGGAAGAATCTCTTTTAAAAATCGCCAATGATTTGGTCAAAGAGGAAGACTTTCATTTGCCTCTGAATATGATATGGATTGGTTATATGAAACAAGCAAGATTCGAAGAGGCCAACCGTATTTTTGAGTCCTCCCCTAAATTCAAAGACACCCTTCTATTCAGTTCTCTTTTAGATTCAATTCGAGAAAATAAAGATATAGTTTTGGGTAAAGAATTGGTGGAAACGGTTTCAAAATCAAATTTGATGCCCAAATCAATTGGTGTCGTATATTCCGCTCTAATCGATGCTTATATTGAATCTTCAGACATCGGTAGCGCTGAAGACATTGTGGTTAATGAAGTCGTCAATTGTAAGAAAACAAGAGTTAATTCAAATTCTGAAACAGAAGTAAAACTGTTGGAAATTCAACACTTGAATCGTTCAACTCTTCATCGTTTAAGTCGAGTAATTCGAGAGAAAGAGAACAGAGAACCTAAATTTAAAGTTCAGACCAATAAAGGAAACGCCACCTCATCTTCAGATGAAGATTTCAGTTCGAGTGATGATGAAGTGGTTGACGTCAAAAATAAGTAGACATTCGTTTAAATAATAGTTAATTATATATATTTTAGTTTGACTTCAAAATCCTAGCCTTTGATAAAATCATTTTTCTTTTCAAATAATTTAATTTTCATTTTATAAGTCAATAAAATTAAATTTAATCCTAAAGTTGATTGAAATCAGTTCAGGAATTCTCAATTTGTTGTCGAACTAAATTCCAATACAAACCCTTAGCTTTGATCAGTTGTGAGTGATTTCCAAATTCTGCGATTCTTCCGTTGGAAAGGACTCCAATAATATCTGCGTTTTGTATTGTACTCAAGCGGTGGGCGATTACTAAAACTATAGGGAATTAAAGAAATTATTAATTCCTTCGAATGAAATAAAAAATCTTATAAATATCTACGAAATTTTTTGAGAACTTGTGATAACTGACCCGTTCTGTTTGACATAACCTTTTCGAGTGTTTCCTGAACTAATGCTTCTGATTCAGTGTCCAAAGCACTGGTGGCCTCATCTAATATAAGAACTTTGGGATCTTTAATGAGAGCCCTCGCGATTGCAATTCTTTGTTTTTGACCGCCAGAAACAGTGACTCCTCGTTCGCCGACAACCGTTTGATAGCCTTCAGGCAGTCGTGTTATAAAGTCGTGTGCGTTCGCCATTTTAGAAGCGTTTAATACCTCCTCATCAGTTGCTTCTGGTTTTCCGAAGCGTATGTTTTCCAAAATTGTTGTTCCAAAAAGGATAGGCTCCTGATTAATGAAACCGATTACATGTCCTCTCAGCCAATTCGGGTCTAAAGATTTGAGTTCATATCCATCGAGTGTTATCGAACCGGAGTCGATGTCATAAAATCTCTCTAATAATGAAGCGATGGTTGACTTTCCTTCACCCGAATGTCCACAAACAGCGATGACATTACCGGGAGTTAGAGTCAAATCAAAATTGTTTAATATTTTTTGTTCAGTTCTCGTAGGATAAGAAAACTCAACATTTTTGAATTGAATTTCTCCGATCACTTCATCCAACTTTAATCCACGATTGAGCACAACTGTAGGCTCGATCTCCAGGTATTCAAAAATGCGAACTCCGGCTGAAACGCCGCGAACGTAATGACCAAAAAGAATAAATAATTGAGACAACGATTTCTGAATGGTTTGTGTCGCCACTAAAAATGACATCAGATTTCCGGCACTTATTTCATCGTTTGACAAAAGTTTTCCGCCGTAAAGAAAAGTGGCCAAAACTATTGAATTCAGTGCCAAATTAGTGACGCCCTGTAATATCCCGATACCGATCCCCAGATTTATATTCAATTCTTCCGCTTTCATCAATTCTTTGTCATAAGTTCTTTAAAATCAATGATATGTGTAATAAATGGTAAGTCGTGTTGAATGTGTTTACCGGTTCTGACTTTCTTCCATTGCGAATGCTTTCACTGTTCTCACATTACTCACTGATTCTGAGGCCACTCCCGTAGCCTTTGCAGTCTTTACCGATTAATAAATATTTAATTTAAAAATAAGGCAAAAATTGAGAGACCTGTGACTGCGCCTCTTTCGACATGTGTCTAAGGAATGACCCCAAATATGTTCCGCAGAAAACCATTGAAGGTATGACTGTTATCATCCAAAGAGTCATTTTGGGTGATATGATAAACAAAGAAATAGAACAACCGATGATCTAAACATTCAATAATTAGACCTTTAAATGATAATATGATGAATACCTGAGTAATACTTCTCAATCCCTGCGAAACACAGAGTTTGAACGAACTTTTAAATTCCTGGACATCACTGGAAAGTCTACTAATTATTTCTCCCGATTTTCGCAAATCAAAGAATGAAGTGTCGAAACGAATAATCGATGAAAATAATTGACTTCTTATTCGAGAAGAAGTTTTTTCGCCAACAATTGATAGCGAAGAGATGTATAGAAAAGTGAATAAACCCTTAGAATGAAATCATAAACAAATTTCAATTCTAACTGACATTTGATTTAATTATAATTACTTGAAGTAAATACAACTGAAACACTTTAAAAGCCGGAGATTTAATTTCTGAGAAGAACTGATTCGACCAAAAAGAAGAGTTCTCTTCGTTTGCAAAACGGGACAACACATTCATAACAGATCCCAACGAAAGAGGAATTTCTATGTTTAAGAGCGCAACAATTAATGCGCTCTAAAATCAATTTTATTTCAATATTTGATTTAAACTAATTTTCAATTCTTACAGAAATTGCTATCAAAAGATAGAGAGCGTCAGGTCTTATGAAAGACCAAAGTTTTGCGAAATCAAAGTTTTCATTTTTCAGTGATTTTGTCAAACTATCAAAGTCTGGGTTATCTCCAATGTCTTCATTTGTGTCAATACTTGAGTCACATTTGGCTCTATTTATCTGCCAAACGATACATGAAATAGCGATGAGTCCACTGCCGGCGCTCACAACTAATCGGACTTTAGGTTCACATAATCTCACGAAGAGATTACCTTTAATTGTCTTAAAGCTCTTAATATGACTTAAATTATTTTTTAAGATAAAATTCGGTTTATTTCCCAAAATCTTTAAAACCCCATTTTGAAGAAATATTATTATTTACTTAATTAATAAAAAATTCAGAATATTCTAATCAATAACTTGGTCATTATGAGCATGTTCATTTTTAAATCTAAATAATTTGGGAAAATCCAAATGAAATACATTTTCCTCGTATAAATATGAATGGTATTAAATCTAAAATTGAATCTTATAACTTCATTAAATTTAAATAACCATGCGCATTTATTTAGTTCTTTAATTACGTGTATATAATTATTGTTGTAATTAGTAATTAAAAAGTGTTAAGAATCTTAACTTAAGATCTTTAACTTAAGGTCCTTAAGTTAAGGACATTCGAGAGAACACTAAAAATTATATAAAATTATGAAAATAATGTTAAATAATAACCCGATTTTGTGAGCCCTCAACCAATTTAAAGATTTCAAACAACAAAACATTTTTAAAACAATTTTAATATAAAACAAACTTTTAATTAATTTTAACGAAAAAAAACTATTAATAAAATAAATGTCAAAACATTTTCACACTTTATATTAATAAAAAGCGTTACATTTATTGAGAACCCTTACATATAAAAATGTGAGACAACACATAACTCATGTCAATAAAAGTGCTGAAATTTAGGACTGATTTCACGATATATTTTCAGTTGATTTTATACTAAAAACTATAAAACTTTTGGCACTTTTTATACTTTATATAATACAATAGTATGTGTGAAGTGAAGATCCCCTTTTGAACTCTTCAGTAATCATTTTATACTTCATATTTGAATGTTAAGTATCGGATAATCGCATTATAATTCAAATTTTAAGTCTAAAACATTTTAATTAAACTTTTAACTCATATAATGTCTTCACCGGAACTTATTGTCGATCGATATTTGGATCTAATTATTGTGAGTTTAAACCAAGTTTTCCATAAAATAGTGATTTATTTTGATAGCAAAGCGAAACTCTTGAGGAGTCATTTGCAGGTTTTGTCTTAGAATGGGATGAAAGTCAAGTTCATAGCATTCAAACCTATGAGGAAGGGTTGAAGAAATTGGTCTCTGAATTGAATGCCGACAATACAGAGACTGCATTAAAACATTACATCAATGTTTGCGGTCATATCGTTAGCCAAAAACAAAGTCAAATGATTGTCCAAATGCTTGAATACGGAGTTCAGAATAATCTGATATCTGGAAAGTAAGGCTCTTATGGCAGTCATTATGTCGTTGTTATCATTATTTAATCCATTTATTCTTAGACTCATCTGTGAACTAATCTTGTCTTCAGATCGTTTGCATTATAAAAACGAGACCTTTTGGTGTAACTCTTTTGCATTGATTCGCAAAATCATTGGAACCGTTGATTATAAAGGAGTTCGAGATTTGTTGAAAATTATCCTTGATAAAGTCAATCAGATCCCACCCAAAGACAATGTCTCAGTTCTTAAACAACTTAATATCTTATATCAGGTCTTAAGTCAAAATCTTTTGATTTATTGTTTGTTAACATTTATTCCTCAGGTTTTGGATTATATTTTTGAGAGAAATAATTGTTTACTTCCGGCGTATCTTATTTTAGATGAAATTCAGAAAAAGAAAAAATGGACGCATTGGGTGACAAACCATTCAATAGATTTTATTCTAATATTTTTTATTTATAGAAATTTGCAAAACTTATCAATTCATTTGTGGATAGTTTTCGTCCGACGGGTTCGTCCGTTATATCAATTTGAGTGCATTTTTATAAACTTATTGTGAATTTTAGCTCAAATGGTATCCACTGCCGGACGCTCTAGACTTTTGCCAATTGTAGGCCATTCCTCCACTTTGAACAATATCTGGAAATTAGATCCATTGACCTCAAAGTTTCAATTGAGAGGACTCTTACCCTATAATAAAGAAATCTTAGAACCACAAACAAGTCTTTTGAAGTATGTGTTGGAACAGCCCTCGAGTAGAGATATGGTCACTGCTATGCTTTCTCTTAACTCCAAACAAAAGCAAAGAAGTATTATATTAGAGGAACAACTCGTAGAGCTTATCATAACAGCGATGGAGCGCTCAGAAACTGATTTTGAAACCAATGAAGGCAGTGATCAAAGCTGTAGCCCAACGTTTTTCTTATGGCAACACCTCTCAAGTCATTTGATTTATTTTGTTTTGTTTCAATTCGCGTCATTTCCTCACATAGTTCTCAAACTTCACGAAAAGTTGAGTCAAAAAAATTTAAGGAAAAGTCGCGAACATTTGATGTGGATTTTGTTGCAGTTCTTATCGGGTTCTATACAAAAGAACCCTCTCTTGGATTTTCTGCCAATAATGAAACTCTACGATCTCTTATATCCCGAGAAAGAAGCGCTTCCGGTTCCGGATGTTAGCAAATGGAATTCCACTCATTCTATGTCTGCGGCTTCCATTTGGATACATTTGATGAAAAAGGCTGAAATTGAAAAAGAATCGGCTAGTCTTCAACGTCCCATACCTTTAGCTCTTAAGGCACACATTGACTTCTTAAACGAAAATCTCATGAATAATACCAACCTCTCTGTCTCTCCCTCTGACTATAGAGTGACTCTTCTTTGCAACGCATGTATTGAATCTGTTTTTAAATGATCTCTTTTTAATTACTATTTATATTAAAGACAGTACAAATCAGGGCTGTTTTGAGCGACCCTTTCATGTGTTGGTTGATGTCGTCGGTCAGAACACTAGAGGCGGAGGCGCTCCTAATTCTGGGCCAATGATTCCGCTTTCAATGAATGTATTGGACTCTCTGACAGTTCACACGAAAATGAGGTAAAATAACTTTGATTTGAATTAAAAAGAATTGATTAAACTTTTTATCCCTTCGATAGCCTTATTCATAGCATTGCTGGACAGGTCATGAAATTGGCTCAAAGCAAATCCAATGTCGGTCTGTCACCAGCTTTGGTTGAAACTTATTCTAGACTTTTGATTTATACCGAAATCGAATCGTTGGGTATAAAAGGATTTATGAGTAATTCGTTTGTTTTGAGATTTTCTTTTTGTATATTATTATCATTGGATTTGATTTTGAGTTTTTATACATTTTTTAGCTCAACTGTTGAATACTGTGTGGCGAAGTCAGGCCTGGGCTATACTCCACACTTTACTCGAAATGTTTATCTATCGTTTGCATCACATCAACGCTCACTACAGAATCCAACTTTTGGGTCATTTGCATAGTCTGTCAAATGTTCCGCAAACAAATCAGGTTCAGCTCCACTTATGTATGGAAAACACAGCACTCAAATTGATTCTGGGTTTAAGCAGTGCTGAAGTGCTGTCTATTCCTCAATACACTCGTTTCCAAAACGAACCGAAAGGCCTTATTTCAACTGAATCTGAAGAACTTAATAAAGCTTTAGTACTAACTCTAGCGCGAGCCATAAATGTGACTGGCTCATTGACTGCTTTACCAGAAACATTGACCGCTTCCTGGATTAAAGAAATATTACAGAATATAATGCAGAGCACATCCATTAGTTGGTCCAGTTTTACTCTTTCATGTTTTCCAAATGCAATCAGTGATTTCTATCAACAATATCCCATTCAAAAAGAAAATAAGGCACAACTCAAGAGATCTGTAGAAGAAGAGTACCGAAAATGGAAAACTATGAGCAACGAAAATGATATGTTAAAACACTTTTCACTTCCCGGGACACCCCCTCTCTTTCTCTGCCTTTTATGGAAAATGCTTTTAGAAAACGATAGAATAAATCCAATCGCATATAAAATTCTGGACAGAATCGGTGCGCGCGCCCTCTCCTCTCATATGCGTACTTTTGCCGATTTTCTCGTTTATGAGTTCGCAAATTTAGTGGGCGGACAACACGTCAACAAATTCATTGACGCTTTAAATGATCTGATCTGGAAGTGTCACGTCATTACTTTAGACCGACTCCTCCTTTGTCTGGCCCTCAGAAGCTTTGAAGGAAATGAAGCCCAGGTCTGCTTTTTCATCATTCATATGTTACTTCTTAGACCGTCTGAATTCAAGAATCGGGTCTATGAGTTCGTCAAAGAGAATAGTCCGGAGCACTGGAAGCAGTCGAGTTGGCACGAAAAACATGTCGCTTTCAATCGAGTAATATCTTTATGATTGAAATAAAATTGTACCTAGTCTCTTTTTCAGAAATATCCGGAAAAGTTTTATTTCGAAGGTTTGCAAGAAGTTGGAGGTCAGAGTAGTCAACATCAATATCTTCCCGTTTATTTCAGTAATGTTTGTCTCAGATTTCTACCAGTTTTGGGTAATTAAAAACTTGACAAAAGTTATGTTTAATATTGTTTTTGTTGAACAGATATAATAATCCATCGGTTTCTTGAATTACCGTCGGGTTCGATGTCTAATATTGTGGATCAGTTGTTGGAACAATTGGGATGTTTATATAAATTTCATGACAAACCAATTACTTATCTCTATAATACCCTTCATTATTACGAAACAAAATTAAAAGATAAGCCACAACTCAAACGAAAATTAGTTTCTGCAATCATTAACTCATTTAAAGACCTAAAACCCAGGAATTGGGCATTAAGTGATCCATATATAAATTATATGCAAAGAATTAATGACGACATCGATTGGACGCCCGGTTTGTTTAAATTTTTTTCCCATTAAAGTTGATTGAATTAAACCGATATTTTTAGGACTCGAATATTATATTCATTTGATTGGAAGAGTTGTTGACACCCTTTCTGGCAATAAGAGTCCATTTCCTAATACGGATTATCGTTTTAATGAATTTCCGAACGCATCCTCTCATGCATTGCATGTGACTTGTGTTGAACTGATGGCACTTCCGGTGAGTGCATCAGTAGTGGCCAATTCACTGTTGGACGTCGTTCTGATCGGACATAAAATTTTGACGCGAAATAATATCGAAATGTGGATGAATGCCATCGGATTAGTTTTGACCGCTTTATCAGAGTCTTATTGGTCGGTACTGAATGACCGGATTCTCGAAATGATGCAGAGCCCGACTCTTGATAATACTTCTAATCCTTTCGATTTAATGGACTTCACTAATAGTCACACATCAATGAATGAATTGCAATGCAGTTATTTGATAGCATTGACGCATGCAGTTTGGCACCATGCAAGTGTCGGCCAAATCAGTCTTATGCCACAATTCCTTAAAGACAAAGTCAAACCCGTCATCAAAACTGAAGAACAATTTATTTTTATCTGTCATATTGTCGGACCTTTTTTACAACGTTTTTATGCTGAGAGAACCCGATGTGTAATGGATGTTACCATTGAATTGTATGAAATGCTTGAAATTATTGATAAAAATTGTGAAAAACTTCGATTCATTGATCCCATCTGTGATTTACTCTATCATATCAAATGTGAGTCATTTTTTATGTGTTTTTCTTTAATTTTAATAAATATAAATATAATTTATAGATATGTTTACCGGCGATACCGTTAAGAATGAAGTAGAGAGAAGTATTAGAAACCTAAGATCACACCTTCAGATGCGACTCAGGTTTATCACACATATTAATATCGATGAAGTCTCAAACGTGTCCTAAATGTCTATATATTTATACAAAAATAGAAATACTAAACATTTCTATTAATTTTGATATTTTTTAAAACTATTGTATAAAATAAATGTTTAAAACAGTATATAATTAGCAGTGAATCGATTAAATAATTAAATTATAAGTTCAAAAGTAAAGGGAAGACTTGGCATAAATAGTGGTTCGTTTCCCAGGACTCGATTAATCACATGAATAACCCCATTATCAGCCATTATATCGCATTCATTGACTCTGGCACTACTAAAACGGACTCTACCACTGAAAGATCTGTGCGTAGAGATGAGAGAACCGTCAAGAGCTCGATATTGTTGAGATCCAAAAAGTAGTGGAGAACTGTTGACTCCTATTAAATCGAATTTAGTATTTAATTAATTAAATTTAAAGATAAAACTTTAAAATACCTGAACAGCACAACACTTCAGGTATTAAATAACTTTTAATGAAATTTTCGGATTCAGTCTTATTAGTGATTAAGACATTGATTTGATTCTGTGAGAACTGACTCTCAAATGTTTTGTCATTCAATGCAAGTAAAGTAAAGATGCCTTTTTCTAACCGTTCCTCAAACTGACTATTTTTGATAATTTTGCCCAAAATGGAGAACCTCTCCATTGAATCTAAAGTTTTAACTAAATTTCCTTTTGTTGGAGTAATAAATCTGTCGACGATATGAATGTTTGCACCGCATATCTCTGTTTGGTCCACAATTTTGGCGCATTGGGCAGTCTTTGATACTCTTAAGCCAAACCCTGGAATATCTCCGTAAGTGTTAACACGGATTTGGTTGCCTTCAATTGTATCCAACAATTGATCACTACTCCAATCCATAGCATTTGTTTTTGGTTTTATTACATGAAATCCTATCATTTCCTTTGTATTATTCTTAATGTTCTCGAGTTTTGTTTGTGAGAGAGAACGCATTGAATCAGTCGATGGTATAAAAAATGAGACGTTATGTAAACCATTCCATTGGTTTAGAAAACCCGAATCTTTTATTAAATCGAGATATTGTGTCATTCGATGCCTTTCAAGAAATCGAGAGATCGGTTCTGACCTTTCGGTGAGCATCACTCCATCGATTACATGAACCAAACCATTTGTTGCCAATAAATCCGTTTGAATTACAGGAATTCCATTTACTTCAAGCTTTTCTTCGATTCTTCTAATCGAAACCATAATATTGAGGGCATTCCTTACAGAAGCGAAGTCTTTGATGGCCGACGAACACAAAGTATTGTTTATTATGTGACTCAAAATTAATGCCTCAACACATGACTGGCCGTTAAGAAGTCTCTCCATATATAGATCTTGAAGTTTAAGAAATGCATCATTTGTTGGCGCAAATAAAGTTAATGTCCGGCCCTCTCTTCGCAACTGACCCATTATATCAGTTTTACTCAAAACTAAATCAAATTTTAATTAATATTTTTTTTAAAAAAAAGCTGAAAAACTCACGATTTTTCAAAATTGTAAATCTCTGGTCATTTTCAACGATATCGGCAACAGTTTTAGTCGGCGACGGCATAACTCTGTCGATGATATGAACGATCCCATTTGTGGCGAAATTATCGGCAGATATTATGGGCGCGCAATTGGCTGTTATTACGCGCTTCGGGTTATTATAGATATTAATGCGAATCGACTTATTTGAACTTAAAGTCTGAATGAGTTGTTCGTCATCGAAATCTCCTGTTCTCAATAGACCGGACACCATATGCATCGCTATTACTTCTTTCATTTCGTCTGATTGTCTTCTTTTTCTAACAACTGTCGGTTGATTTCCGGTTTCGATTTCATTCTAATAAGAATTAATAATTTTATTCTATGAATATTTTTTGTGAATTTATTTTAAAGTTTACTTCAAGTTTGTTGTTGTCGTCTTCATATTCTATAAGGGATTCATCAGTTAAGCCAAAAACTGTTATATTCTGTGCCGTTAAGTTCTTTGAAAAATTATTTTTTTCAATCATTCGAAGCATTCGATTAGTCTTTAAGTCTTTTAATGTTTGATTCAAATCTTTTAAATCGACTAAAAAAGTAATTTATTTTAAATAAATAGTAATAAAAATAAAAATTTTGGAATTAATTCATACTTTGAGTGCAATAATTATTTCTGAGTCGTTTAAATCCGTGACAGCACTGATGCTTAACGATAGTAGTCGTGTTCTCCCGATCTCTTATAATTCTATATATGAAACATATTCTTGAATTAAAGAATGCTTTTTATCTCAATATTATCGATATGTGATCAGCAATAAGTGTTTAAACTTTTAACGAGTTGTGTGTATATATGGTCTGTGTATGATCTCGATTATGTCAATTAACAATACCTATATTATATACATATAGGCTATACATTTAATGCATAAACGATTGCTATCAACAATTCATTTGTTTTCAAAATTATAGATACAATTATATATCTATAATTTAGAAATTATATATGAATACAAATATATATTTCTAAAATAAATTTGTTTAAGAGATAAACAGAATTTCGTTCATCACTTACTTTGTAACACATGTATAGGAAGTTTCAGATTCTGAGCATTGGGTCGACTTTAAGCTAATCGAGTGCTGAAGTGTCTTTAAAATTGAGTGAAATCTTTTTGAAGAGTTGTTGGCCTCAACCTCCAGACCCGAATCGGTTGAGGTATTAAAAGGTTGACTGCCGTCAATCACTTGTCGTTGAATGCAGACATTGGGACTGTTTTTATAAAAAATAATATCGTTATAAATCCTATCATATATATTGACAAATGAATAATTCATTGCAATTAGAATTTCATTCATTGATTACAGGAATTTGGGAACTCTTTGTAAGACATACACTCATAAATTGAAGAGTTTAGATAAGTTTGTTTGAAATGTTTATTTATTAAAATAAAAAACAAATGTTTAATATTTGATTCTTAGTCTGTTTGTAATAAAGATGTGACCGTCAGCCCAACTTTTCAATGAATAAATTATATAAATTAAATGAATGAAAAAAGTTTGGGCGGAATAAATAATTCAATTGAATTCAATGTAATCTATAGTTTAGTATTTCTTTTATTTTTTGAGTTAAAAATAAAATATTTATTATTTTTTGTTTTGAATAAATTTTCGGACAATTATCGGGCGTTGGCCTCAACTCTATTAATGCGTTTAGTTTGAGTTCAATAGCAACAGTTGGGAACTTACAACCAAAGGGTAAGACCACTAAACAAACAGAACTAGAATTGACTTTAAATATGAGTATAAATTGAAAACAAGTTTGGGAATCGACATATCGTCCAAACGATCGACACTTTGTTTAAAGTAGTTCTTAAAAATTAATTCAAAGCTAAACAAATGGATCAACAAATCTATTGGTTCCACATTTCAAGTTATCTTATTTTTACTGTAAATGTGACGAATGAGTGCTACAAATCTGTATTTCAAGCGGTTATTAATCAAATATCAATAGCATTGTATGACTCATCCGTTCATAATTAGTAATTACTATTAAAATATTTTTGTTGCTTCAAATGGACCAGATTTTAATGCACTCGTCATAAGAAAAGTATAAAATTCATGCAATAAAGGAATTATATTCTGAGTGCAATATTGAGGACAATCTGTGCGCGAATCTAATGAGTAACTGATTTCAAACTAAAATTATTTAAAGATATGCAAAACGAAAAAAAAAATAATTAATTCATTTTCGTTAACATTAATCTTATAGTGAACTGAAGTTTATAAGTAATTATAAGTAATTCATATCACATATAATATACTATTAGGCTATAAATCTAATACATATAATTCCACGAATTTTTAAATATATTCACTTAAAATTTGTCGGCAAAACTAGTCTATTATAGTATAAATGATGAATATTGTGTTGAGCTCACCCTTTCCACCATGGTTGATTTGTTTGGAATATATCGCCAAATGACCAAAACTTAGGACTTTCAAAATTAAAAGGAAATGAGAGGTCACTTCCAGGAAAACCGCTTTCCTTTTCTCCTTTGTTTATGACTACAACGGAAGGGTTGAACTCTTGAGGAGTCAAGTCTTCCGAACTCCCAGTTAAATGCGAAGTCATTGATAATGGAAGAAGAGGTGGTCTCTCACCCATCCATTGTTTCACGAAATCTGCTCTTTTATTGAAATCCCGATCAAAGTTTGAAAATCTTTTTTTCATAGAAATAATATTTCAAAATAGAATAGTAGTAATAATAGCGACAAAGTTTTTGAATTACCTCTGGCTTATAGTGAATGGCCAGTTGGAGGCCCATCTTTTCTCGACATTACTTGAATTTGACAATTCTCGGAGTAAAACACTTTTAAAGAAAAAGATTAACAAATAAATTGAAAAATTCATTTCATATTATGTTTTGTTAATCGTCTAAACTTTAAAGAATAATATTTTCAAGACTTTGTTTTGTAAGGTTTGAGTTCAAAATCTTTTTTGTTTAGATTCTAACATAAATTAGAGTTCAAATCATTTTATATGTGATTTGGGCGGCACTTCCTTCTAATTGTTATCTGAGTGACAGCACTGGTTAACGAATCAGATGCTATTTCCAGTAACTTCTAAACCGAAGCATATGGTTCTGAAGGTTTTGATGTTTCAAATTATTTATTGCCATTAAATTATGTATTGAATGACACCATTTATTTTATTGATTTCATTGGGAGATGTGTTCACCGAATAACTCAACCAAACATTTCAACATTTTTAAAGTCAATTCCATTGAATAAATTAATTTAATATACATTTATTAACAGGAATTTAGCTTTTGATTGATTACTTCATTTGTTTCGGTTATTCAAACACTAAATTCTTTATAACTTTAAACCCAATTAAGAAGGATTTGGATGGGACTGAAAATGTTTCATACATTTCCCG